>SDVV010041978.1:0-10383 GCA_016164225.1 Gammarus roeselii | reverse complement strand
ATATATAAATTTCTAACTTTTTCCCAGTAATCAAGCATCCGCCTAAATACAGTTTTCATCTGATAGACTAGCTACATCCTCGTGTTTTTGACAGCACCGCAATCTGCACTTGCAGTTATTATTCGTCGCAATTTGGTATTATCAATGTTTAGGAGGCCTGCTTTGGGTTGACCCGCATCACGCTAATGCATATACGCCGCTTTGCTAACTTCGTGTAGGTCAACCACATGCCTGTTCCACCCTGGCGTCCTGATCCTTCCCCTTGGTGTTCTTTCTCCAGACGCAGCCCTGCCAGTCATGTGAGCTGCACCACACATCCGCTCGTAGAGCGCGTCCAACTTGTGTCTGTCAGCTGCTGCATAAATCCGTAGCACCTCTGGTGGTAAGCACCTAAGCTGATTGATAAGTACTGAACAGAATATATAAGTCTAGCTATATCATTGAATTACAAGGTAATGGACTGTGTGGTGGTATCCTCATTAACCATTACAGGAACCGCATGTGATGTATGCCCTTCAGGCAGCGACAAGTGATCTGACAGAGGTGTGTAATCCCCTACAAGCACTCGAGTATATTTTTTGGCTATTGCTGGGGTAGGGGCTAAATGATCTAACCATTTTAATGTTCTCCCGTTGTGATTAACAAGAGTGTGTGTATCCTGACGTAACAGTGACATATCTGCCTGGAGTATCTGCCTCTCATTAAATGTTCGGCTGCCTGTGTGACAACTACAATCTTCAATATCTTCGTTTTTTTACAAATGGACTCACTCTTTAAGGCCACAGGAAGGTTAGTTCATCAAACGGGCGTCCTCTTAGTATCTTCTCCTCTGAAATGATTGCAGATATGGATAAGAAATGGACGCAACCGTTTCTAGATAGACACATCGGAGCTCATGTTTGAACAGTCACGTCTCTTGTAGCGCACATTATTTGTACATAGCAGTTTCAAAACGCTTTCTGCTATGTAAAACCCGTTACAGTTAAAGTGACCAAACGGAAATTCCCTATAGAAAATTTTGCATTTGATGTAAAAAAAAACGGTTCCCTGATTTCATGCGGAGGTCTCCAAATTTCCGGATATGCAGTCCACATATCCGGTAATTTGAGGCACTTAACTTCCTTGTAGGTTGCATCGACTCTGAATGCACTAAGTTTACCGAGACGATCAAACTCCTCCAATGTGTAGCTGCCATCTTCAGTTAGCCTCTTTATCTCACTCGATATCTGTTCACATGTGATGTCCCCGTAGATGGACACACAGTTACACGCCGGCTAATAAAGCTGCTTCTTCAATGCTCGCTGAAAGTCCGATAACGGAACACAGCAGTAATGCAAATGTATCACGGAAAGGCTTTATTACGTTGGGCGTTTGATGTGACGCTCGGCAGTAAGACAACGCGGCCAAGTATTTAGGTACTTAGCTTGTTACGCAACCCTTCATAAGGACAACGCCTATTCCTACAACACAGCATAAGGGCACACACCATGGCAACTACTGCAACTCCTGTTCATCTTTGTAGGACCTACTGTAAACACGTTGCACACACTTGTACGTGGTAAACTAATACTGGTAAGATATAGAGTGTTTGGAGAACAACCACTTTAGGCCAACATTGACATTTAAACAACACAAGTGCTACGTGTGCTAGGAAGACTACTAGCACTGGTAACCTGGAAAACGTTCGAAAACAAGGGCTTCTGGCTAAAACTGTTGCTTAAAACAACACAATTGAGGCGGCTGCTAGAAATACTACTAAAACTGGTATCTTGGACGGTGTTCGGAAAACAGCGATTTCAGGTCAAAACTACGTTTAAAATAGCACAAATGCGGAGGATGTGTATATCGTTTAAACGGTAATGACGTTGAACAGCCCTCTGATTAAACGTCACTCCGATACTATGTCTGAACCATACCACGCACTGTTGGACCGGCACTCCTACTCGGCGAGAATTGACGAAAAATTATTGGTTCAAATCAGCCTCACGCGGCAACAGGATCGACCAATCCCAATCAAGCACGTGACGTGTGATGACTGTTACCGATGGCTTCACGATAGTTTTGATGCCAATGAAACATCGATGAGATATCACCTGTTCGGTCACGACGGCCCCTGCGGGTTGCTGGCAGTATGACGGTAGTTCCATGAAGGCGAGCGCTTTACAATAGATTCATGGGACAGTTGGCCTACCCGTCCATTAGGCGCTCAAAAATCGAAGATAGAAACAAATCGACCATAAACCATGTAGAACATCCGGACTACGTGAACGAGGAATGAATTGTTTTCAATGCTAAGGCTGCACTTCTGATTAGTGAACAGAGAGATTAAGGAAAATTATCCATCCGAAGCCAGTGTGACGTCTTATGTTCTATAATTTATCCTTAGTCAGAAATCGTTTACCGATTACAGTGATTTCTGTTGCATCTCTAGTCATATCCATCTTTACCTGCTTGCCAGCAAACGGGTACAATTATTTAATCCTACAACGCGAAGCAAGGCGGCTTGATACAGAATAAATCTCCCACCTCTTCTGCTCTCCATAAGATCAACCGAGGCTCCGGTCAGGATTACCGGCTGAATATGGTTAGTCGCAACACGGGAGTGAAGCATCCTCGTTGATTGTGATCTAGGATGAGATAGTTTACTGATCCAATCGCTCACTGACTAGTTCTTGTCCCTCGAATCAAGACTCCGTCACCGAGGCCAGTTCATGTCCCTCGAATCAAGACTCCGTCACCGAGGCCAGTTCATGTCCCCCGAATCAAGACTCCGTCACCGAGGCCAGTTCATGTCCCTCGAAGCAATGCTCTGTCACCAGGGCTCGTTTTAGTCCCCTAAGGAAAGGTCCTGTCACTGGGACAGTTCTTGTTCGTCGCAACAAGGCTCTGTCTCATGTGATTGTTCTTGTCTCATGAAGCAATTGCCCGGCCAAGTTTTTGTTCCGTCTCCCATGCCATTTCTTCTCTCATGAACCATTTGAGGCTTTGTCTCCCAGGCAAGTTCTTTTACCTCAGAAGCAAAGCTTCATCTCCGGGCCAGTTCTTATTCGACGAAACAAGGCTTCGTTCCTTTGGTCAGTCATTATCCCTCGATACAAGTCTCAATCTCGGATGTCAGTCCTTCGGAGCTGAGACACGTCTCCCGGGCCAGTTCTTGTTTTCCAAGTCAAGGTTCCATGTTCCGGGCAGTTCTTTCTCTAACCAGGGCTCCGTCTCTCATGCCCGTCTTATCCCTTGAGCAAGGCCCCGTCTTATAAGACTGTTCGTGTGCCTCAAAGTCATTTCTTGTCCCTTGAAGCAATGCTCCCTCTCCAGGGCCAGTTTTCTCACTTGAAATAGGGTTCCGTCTCATATGTCAGTTCTTGTCCCTTGAAACAAAGCTTCGTTTGCCAAACCAGTTCTTGTCCCACGAAGCAGGGCTATCTCCAATGCTCGTTCGCCGCTCAATTGAGAGTAACTTCCTTCTCATCAGCGCCGAGTTAATTAGACGTCATTGCCACGATGGGCAGTCATTGGAACTGGGCCGGGGCAAAGTCTCCCGACCACATGAACTATTGAATAAATAGTTTTAAAGTTAAGGCTTCTTTTGTGATTGTGGAAAAAAGAGATTGCGAAAACGCTACATTCACAGTCTAGAATGACGTCTCGTTTCTTGTAATTCCTCTTTCATCAACATTCTTTTTACGATTATTGCAAATTATGTTTTATGCAGTCATACCCTCAGCCAAAGACGGATATGTTCCAGCGATTGATCAACTATCAATTCGTGGGCGGTTCATTGAATGTTTCCGATGACCTTTTTTGTTGTGGTTCATTTACACTACTTATTTCATGAACGATTTAAATTGAGCTGCTATTCAATTAAACATTGGCAAGATGTTGTTTCTATCTTACACTATTCAAACTCAGATCTTAATTTTGTGTTGCAATTGAGCTAAACTTGGAGGATCGACGAACCCTGGATATGACGTCCCATATTTTGTTCTTTACTTGTTCACGAATCTGAACAGTTTTGACGATGATTTGATATGACGTGAAAAACAAATCGAGGTACAAGAGTCACACTACCTCTGTTGGGTGACACTTGCGCAGTGACAAGGACTTATAGTGACTAGGTATATGAAATCTTTGTGTCTCTCTTAACAGCACATCACATTAATTGTTCATGTAAATATATTCTGATAGATTTAATTTGTTTTGTTGCCACAGACAAGAGTTTTTTTGTTAGCTGAGAACCCATAGTTCTTTTCAAAGATCACCCATACTTTTCGATTTGTAGTAGTTTATTAAAGATGGCGACGGTGTGATATGCAGCTACTAAAATCAATGAAGTGGAGAAACTGAAGCAACATGAAGCATTCACCTCAGGAGTATTGCGGTCAATACAAGTGGACACATTTTACGGACATCGAGCAGACAGGACGTGAAATGCAACCTGAACAAATTTCTGCATCCTTCCTTGGAATGAAATCAGTTCCATCCACTCAACCGCCGCGTCGTTGCGGTAGAGTTATCTCAGTCATTGGTGTCTATGGTGCCCGCCAGCAGAAGATCAAAATAGTCTGCTGCGCCAGCATCGCCACAAGTTGAGAATTCGTTTTTTGATATCCGACGCCGCAAACAGAGTAATCGCCGGCCCTTTGAGGCGGCCTTTTGGGCGTGGCTAAGGGAAACAGTGCAAGCAAACGACATCTAGATAATCAGATGTAGCTGTAAAGAACATTTTCACACACGATGTCAGGGGAGAGTTGCAGACGTAATAGGTAACAGTGGCGTTTAAATTGGACGTGTACTAACCAGCAGACAACATTTGATCGCAAACAAACATCGAATTCCAAAACAATATACAAAAGCTAAATTCCCTTAAATCGGGAAGAAGAACGCTGATCGTGTCTTACCCGAGTTGTTCAGCATGTCGTTGAATACGGACAAGTGTGGAATCATTTCTATAAAATATGTGGTATTGTTCAGGTATACTTTAAAATCAATTATAAATTGAGAAAAAACATCGACTGCCATTGCGGCGCCGAATTTTGAGGAGCTCTACTCGACATCAGAGACTAGCCAGATAAATAAAGAACTATTTTATTATTCATGGTGTCGACCAACGAACTGGACGAGTGAGTAACATATGACTAAACCCTCTGAAATGTCCCCGAAACGCAATTGTTATGATCAGGTCTCTCAATGTGGAATTCCAACTTTGAAAAGGATTACGAAATTTGATTGCATTACGATTTTTGGAGATGCAATCGATTTTGAACATGAGGACGTAGACAAGCTCGTATGAATGAAGGAATACTAACCTGTAGACCTCAAAAATAGAGAATAGTGTTTTTTGCGCGAGTGCCATTCTTTAGAATTGTCTGTTGACAAATCAGTTTATTAATAGCATTTATGGTCTCTCCTAGCTAATAAAATATTAATTTTGTGCCACGAAATGTTAGGTATTGGAAATGTTCAAAGGGGAACTCTTTAACAATGAAGTCGTATGAGAACCGCTCTTTGACAAACCCATGATTGCACGATCATCCTAAGGAATTCTTCTATGGATGACTAGAAGATATTTTTTAGTTAGGAGATGAATAATCGAAAACCAGTCAAGCCAGAATGAATTTCATAAGATCAAGTTAGCGAACATGACGTGATTGTTCCGAGTCTGAATGAGAGTCGAAAAACAGATTCACGGATCTTGGATATGGTGCCGAGGATGGGAGGGCTACAATCGAGAAATCTTTGAATCAAGCGCTTAAGCGAGCTAATTTTTTATGTATTCTAAAGGCCCCGTAAAAATGCCTCAACTATTTATTTCCTAAGCTTCTCAAATATAGGGAGACCATTGGCCCAAACACTTGCCAGAGGTTGTGGCATCCAACTATACTACTGCCGCCTTCAGGCCCTGCTGGAGTTACGGTATACACCCTCTACCTTAACAACAGATCCGATCTATAACTCCCCGAGTTGATGACCCACAAGCAAATTGTACACTCAAGGCTTTAGCCACGTGCACCGCAAATCCAAGACGTTGCTTCAACCAGAACGTTAAGCGAGGGTCCCCGGAAGTGGCAGATAACCACAGGGCGATGTCGCTAATTGCTCATCAAGCAATGCTATGTTTTCATGCCTCCTCTCACACCGAACGCCGTCAACGGGTGTGGTTGATGGCCTTCAGCTTTGACGTCTATTGAACTCTCCATCAAAATAATTGGACGCAAGACAGGCGTTCAAAGTCAATAAGATTAATTCGGAAATGAGTCAGTTTTAAACCTTTTAGAAAAGGAAGATTGATAAGATAGTCAACTTATTTTTTCTTAGAGGCGTTCTATGAGTTTCTCAATTGTTGACTTGAGTGACCAGTATATAATTTCCCAGCAACCAGTCGATTTTCTTAGATAACGCACCGTTCCGTGATTTAATGTTGTCTTTTGAGCGTATGATGGATGGGAGGACCAGCTGTATCTTGAACCGATTCTGAGACGTTCGTATTAATGTGACCGTCCCATAACAGCCGTTATCACGCGAGTGGTCGCGCCTTTCGTGAAGCCATCGATAGCGGCTTACACCTGCAGTGTGCTTAAATTTGAATGATGGATCCTGTTTCCGCGTGATGTTAATTTTAACCAATCATTTGTCCCCCATACTCTGCGAGACGCTTGCTGTACTTAACGCACTTTTGCGTAGGCGTCGATTATGCTGAAAGTAGTGTGACTATGATACATTCTTGGATCTGTGTTTAATTAGAGGGCTGTTTACCGGAAAAAAGGTTTTAGCCAGGCATACTGTTGTGTTTTTGTGCCAACCAAATTGATGCCGTGCATCATATGCTGGTAGGTCTGTATATTTTGAACATTTCAATTGCGGACAACTCCTGCAACTGTTGCCGCATTGTGTGATTCTGACAAATGGTTCTTTGTTGCAAAAAATGTGTTTTCTAATGTAGGGTTGAGTAACAAGCTAAGTTCCTTGAGCTATATTAGGTCATCTTCCCCTCGACATAGATTGTCTATGATCATGGTTCGATCCATTTTTAATTGTAGCTTATCTAATAGTAGTGTAAATAGCACTGGAATGCGGATGCGAAGGAATATGATAGGGCATAATTAACGGGTGGAGGGAGGTTTGCCGGAGTCAGGCGGTCGGCGCGAAGGTGGGCAGCGCAAATGGGAACGGAGGTGAATGACTCTTTCGAATTGACGGACAGCTTATATATGTTAATAGGTTGTTAATTGTAATAGGTTCTATATATTATTAGGTTCGTTTACGTATACATATAGATATTTGCATTTCAATGCTGGGCCTACTGTATTGCAATTCCATTGCATGTCATGTTGCATGCATGCATTTTCAAAGCTAGCACTTTAAATGCTTAGGGGTATTGATAACAAACATTTATAAGTTAATTTTTTATTGATAATAAATGTAACAATTACATATTACTTTACATGTAGTAATAATGGTTAAAAACCCACACTTTCCGGACACGTTCATGATGACATTTTCAACCTTGGTATCATTTCTACGTCGTTCCCTGATGATCAATTAACACCTGGCATAGATTCAATTTGCTCAATATTATTTTCTGCGATTGCATTATCGGTACCTTTGCGTTCTGTTTTAGCTACTCATGCAGTAACTCCTTCTTTTTTAATCTCTGTTATGAGCTATCGGACGCAGAAAAAATATACCAATTAAACAGGTGACTGAAATATTTCTTCAGAAAAAGAACTAAGCCGTTATGGATAATTTTCTAGATGCAAATTATTTGCTCAGTCTAAATAGGATCGTCTTTATCAGTGGAAGCATTTCGTTATAATTCTCTCGCTTTGGAATTGTAGGTGAGATTGCACTTCCATGCACTTCAACAGTATCATCACCCAAGAGTATAATTGACTCATTCGAAGGCTTATTGGGAGTCTGCTGCAGGAATTTGGTCCAGTAATTAAAAAAGCTCTACAGGAAATGCGTGTTTTCCATCTATTAATTTGATATGTATCTAATATGTATAGGAGTAGTCTTGTTTATTAGTTTAGCAGTTGGCGGGTGGATGTCTATATTTCTTAGAATGCAGGAGCTTCGTTACGAGATTCTGTGTACTCCATAACATATTATTCAGTTTTGAACCAGATATATCGGTATTCCATTGACGCGGTGTTCCAAAGGCGATAGTTAGTAAGCAGAGAGGCCAGATTTTCTATCTTTGATGGTTTAAATGTTTCAATTATTTCATATTTGTATCCAGTTTCACACATACTAGGTCTACCACGTTTATTTCAATATCTCCTGACGCTACATCTTTCGACACCTTGCACGTTTGATATACCTTTTCTTTCCTATAATTTTCATATTCTTGATGAAGACTTCGCTTCAGATGTCGCCACACATTAATCATGGATTTATGTAAGTTCAATTTTATTCATTTTTTTCCAGATTACAGACCTCCCGTTACCCCATTACTTTCGAACAAACACAACTCAAGCAATACCCCATCCTTCATCAACAAAATCACAAACTTGACTGAGCAAGATCTGATCGGACTCTGATTTATATTCTACCAATCTGTAACACATCTAGATCATTCACCCCGAGATAGGTTTATGAGTATCGTGTCACGCCTTGAAATATATCCTTCTAACGAGTTCGACAATTCGATGTTACCTCCGACTGACACGATGTTTGCAATACATTGCTTAACCTTTGAGTTTCAGGATACTATAAACATTCGATTTAGGATTTACATGGCATATTACTGTTTCATTAGTATTAATTACAGATCTTGCAGGATACATCAATGCTTTCTACCTCGTTGTTTTGAATTGTAACAGCACGGTTCGTACATTCAACCATACCCATCATCTTTGAGACAAATACCGAAGGCTGTTCCATCCCCGTGAGTCCATAAATGTAGTTCTTATTCTCTGTAAACTTTAATTATTTGAATCTTCTCCAATTCAATGTAATTCCGATCATTATCCGAAAGAAATTGTTGCATACGCTCCAGATTTCCTTTTGTTCTTAGGTAAAATTCATTTTTCCACCACCTCTGCTCCATAACACATGTGAAGGTTTTCTGCTTGGATCATATCAATTTCAAGATTTACCTTCTTATTTATTTTGAACTCTGTTACATACGACTGAAGTGTATCGAAATCAGAAACCCAAATCCTGCTTCCTTTATTTTTCATCATATATGAATAATAGTTCCCACTCTTATGATTCTTGTTCTACGCATTTGTAGAAAATGGATATCTCTATCAGTAATCAATATATCTTCGAGCTAAATCAAATCATCTTTGGAGACTTTTTTCATCCAACCCTCGTAAACAAATTTTTGAGACGTGAACATTCATTTTATTTATTCTAGGACGAAACGTCCGTCTCCGCTTGTTCTCCAAGTAACACTAACTGTACGCATGTATACACTAGAAATATGCCGGCAAATGCCGGCACTAAACCTGTATATACGCGTAAATGTGTGTATTTGTGTACATGGTGTGTGATAATGAAGAAAACGACGTAAAATAGAACCATCTGGAGTAGTTCGATATGTACATCGCACAAAATATTGATTAAATATTATACATAACCATCAAACTTGAATGGAAATTTTTAATTATTGGTTAGGGTAGGTTAGAATAGGATGAGTAGATCTTTGAACCTAACATCGCATATAACTGATCCACATTAAAAAACCATGCAACAAATGAAGTGAATTTATTCTTCTGGAACCAATATGATGAGTCTCATCCAAACATGTAATGGAAATATCATAAAATTCTGGAACCTAAGCATCTGCAAAAGGATATTTGCTGGATCAAAATTAGAGAAGTTTATTCAAACTGCTAATAATATGTTGAATAAACAGCCGTAGTGGAAAGATTCATACATATCAATACCATAAATAAACATTAAACTTGATTGAAACTACATATTTATAGGTTAGAGTAGGATAGGTTAGGTATTAAGGCATTTGGCAGTGTATGGCAACCCTTATTGCATACATTGATAGTTGATCTATGTTATCGTACATTGATATAAATTTAGCTATTTATGTACCTTTGGCATGGTTGATAACCTAGATCTTGTTCACTGCGGACCTTACATCACAGATCTGTAGTAAATATGGTATAGAGTGGATTTATTCAATATTCGTCATAATAGACGAAAATTGTTGGAGCAACATTCAAATTTACACCAATAAAAAAACATATTCTACCAGTAAAATCATACATAAAACTTGTAAACGTTTTAACACCCATAAAAATCACTGACTTATGCGTTAGGCTTACATAAACGTTTTGAACTCAATAGTCTACTAACAAGCGATTACCTAACATTACTTGAAACTAGTCGATATTAGTGGACTTGTAACAAGCAAAGTGAATA
>SDVV010041977.1:0-10383 GCA_016164225.1 Gammarus roeselii | reverse complement strand
CTCTCTCAGCTGTCAGCTATCTGGAAACAGAGCAGTCCAGTTAGACTCTCTCAGCTGTCAGCTATCTGGAAACAGAGCAGTCCAGTTAGACTCTCTCAGCTGTCATCTATCTGGAAGCAAAGCAGTCCAGTTAGACTCTCTCAGCTGTCAGCTATCTGGAAACAGAGCAGTCCAGTTAGACTCTCTCTGCTGTCATCTATCTGGAAGCAGAGCAGTCCAGTTAGACTCTCTCAGCTGTCATCTATCTGGAAGCAAAGCAATCCAGTTAGACTCTCTCAGCTGTCATCTATCTGGAAACAAAGCAGTCCAGTTAGACTCTCTCAGCTGTCATCTATCTGGGAGCAAAGCAGTCCAGTTAGACTCTCTCAGCTGTCAGCTATCTGGAAGCAAAACAGTCCAGTTAGACTCTATCAGCTGTCATCTATCTGGAAGCAAAGCAGTCCAGTTAGACTCTCTCAGCTGTCATCTATCTGGAAGCAAAGCAGTCCAGTTAGACTCTCTCAGCTGTCAGCTATCTGGAAGCAAAGCAGTCCAGTTAGACTCTCTCAGCTGTCATCTATCTGGAAGCAAAGCAGTCCAGTTAGACTCTCTCAGCTGTCAGCTATCTGGAAACAAAGCAGTCCAGTTAGACTCTCTCAGCTGTCAGCTATCTGGAAACAAAGCAGTCCAGTTAGACTTCCGCATCTTTGTCAGCTATGTGGAAACAAAGCTGTTAATTGTCAGAGAAAATTCACTGTAATCTATTTTATTTCAAAGTATCGCCGAATCATTACTTCATTTTTGGACGAATGTTTACCACAGTGCCGGGTTATAATACGACAATGAGTTATACGTTTTTCAGGGCGGCTACAGCAACATTATCACGCTAGCATTCCTGTGCCGGTTACTATAATCAATTGCCAGTGTTATTTTTATTCACGTATCATACTTTTTTAATCGTCGTTGATAAATGCACACAGAATTATACATTTGAAATGTAAATAATAAGGCGAACTGTGTAATTATTCAATCCTTTTCTTAAGCGCTGTTGCAAATGTTAATCGCATGGAAGACATACGAATTGTGTTTAATAAAAATGAAAACACAAATATTCTGTTGATAATTAGGAACCAGTGCACGTTGCCACTGAATGGAAATACGGTTTCTCAGATTATATTTCCTACTAAATTTAAAACCACTGTCATATAGTTGTTTCCTAAAAGGCATTGCATTTCCTATAATTATTTTGTTTCTGGTATTGAATTAAAACATTCAAAAATTTAACTTCGAAGCTCGCTCGTGCTCTCGCATGTAAGATACCGACAGAATTAAGCAAGTATGCTATCATCAGTGCAGAATCAAAGCCCTGCATAAGCATACTTTATTTGCAGAGTAAAGGGAAAATAATTACTACGAGAGCATTCTATAAGAGCCTCTATGTAACTCGGTTCCATCTCAACCGTTGTAGAGATTAAAATGTAAATTAAGTTATAAAGCTGTAAATTTGAGTTAAACATGTCGTACTGACCCAGCATTATTTGCACCTGGCTCTGCTTAATTTACATACCAGCGTGGTCGCGACTACGTGCAATAGTGGTTTCGACCATGTCTTCTTGCATCGAGGGTTACACAACTTTTCTTTTTAATGGGGCCCCGAAGGCCCCGGGAAGATGCCTCTACAATTTATTCTATAAGCCTCCAAAAAGTAGATAGACCCCTGGCCCTAACACCCGCCAAAAGTTGTGATAGAAGTTGTACCGCCTCCAGCCCTGCTGGAGTAACGGCCTACCCCTTATACCTTAACAATGATCCGATCTATAACTCCCCGAATTGATTGGCTCACAAGCTAATTATACAATTAAAGCGTTGCCACGTTGCACCGCCAGTCCTAGCCTCTACTTCAGCCAGAACGTTTCACAAGGGTCCTCGGAGGTGGCAGATAACCGTCGGCCGATGTCGTGGATCATGATGCTTCTGGTTTTGCCGAAAGCGACGGTCATCTCGATAGCCAAGGGCTCGAAAAGGTAGTGGCCACGAAGAGATTGATACTTATTTATTTTTTTCTTCTCTGCCGCATTGGCAGCCCTGCCAACTTTTGAAGAAGTGCCAGGCAAGTGACTCATCTCGAAGGTGTCCACGCAGGTGCAATCCCAACAAAGGTTTTTCCCTCTAAAGAAGGGGAAGACTGTAACGCCGTCAGGTCGCTTACCATCGCCTCTATCGATGCCGGGCTCACGGATCGTATCAAGGCCGACTTTACTTAGCGCTCGTTACTTGGCGCTTACGTATGTAAGCCAGTGTTATCAAGCGTAGAGTAGTAACGTGGAATAAGTGTTACTATACATAGAAAAATGAATTGCTTTGTTTGCACTGTTTTCACTAAGTTGGTCATTCAAAATTCAGTTCTTTAGTGAACAGAAATGGGTAATTTTTATATTCATCATCTCTTGGTGCTCCCAAGCTGAAAGTTTAGAAAATTGGACGGTAACAAAAGAAATTGATTCTTCCTGTTGTATTAATATAATCCATTTCAATGTGATCACTTCTTCTTATTACGTCTTTCTCTGCGAATATTGATATAACAATGACATTAACCTAGCAATCCGCTTGCAACAGAATTACAAAATATAGACTGGAAACTCATACACGTAAGTACGTCAAGGTTTACAAACTCTGCATTATTTATTTGTGAGGAATTAATTATTTAAATAATCTAAAATCATTTCTTTAGGCCATAATTTTGCATGAATCTTTTCGAGATGAATCCAGAGGATTGTGTTCTTAATATTCGCCCCCCTCCAGACGAATACGAAGATGATCAGGGTCATGGGCCGAACGGGCTAAGCTTTGGTATGTGTGTGAGTGCTAGGGAGGAGTGTGAGGTGCATCTGCCGTCGGTCACCCTTCTTGTGGGGCATTAGACCTAGCGTCTGTTTCTCAATCTGTGAGCCTAGTAAAGAAAACGCTCATCACACGCGAACGAAATTTTTCACATAGTTTTGAAATGTATGGTTGAGTAATAACAAAATCAAAATGGTATTGATATGAGTGCAATAGGGTTCCGCCTCAAATATTCTAAATGTTTTACAGGAGCGAGAGTATTTTAGGACAGGGTCTCGTTTTTGCACTCAGATCAGTTGCCAACTCAGTGCATCATTGACTGATCATTTTTAGGGTTAAATTTACTAGTATCATTTGATTGGATCATCACGTATGGTCAGAATAATGTTGATAACTGCTCTCTGTGTGATTTGAGATGAATCAATTTTCTGTTGGGCGCGACGTCATTGTATCAAAAATCCAACAATAAATACACATTGTTCCAGCTTGTGTGGCAAACACTTTCTCATCAATGCATAAAGTGAAGCAGCTCCTTCGCGCATCCTGCGATGCAAATCATGCTTTTCTTGAACGTAAGTGAATTTAAAAATACAAAGGGACTTTATGGACACCGAACTTTATTTCAGTTCGTGGGGACAATGTTACCTCGTACGTGGCTTTCAGAACAATACTTAACCGATCCTCACTCAGCCTACGATGCACCGCCACCAGTTCATGGCTTTCATAGTAACAGGGCCACTGGCCGACCCAAGGTTTCTCATAGTAATAGAGCACCTGAAGGTGTTCAGGTGCTCTATTACTATGGTTCTCATAGTAATAGAGCACCTGAACAATCACCAGACGATACTCTGCCCTTGGTCCCTGGTACCCAAGCCGTAGGTTCTCTAACCCACCCTCGGCTGGCGATTGGCCGACGATACACCGCCCACCCGGCCCAGTCCTGTATCTCAGCCTAGAGGTTCCATGATCGACCGCCGGCCAACAAATTTAGATTAGAGAAGCGTGATAAAATTGAAAAATTTCTAATACTAGCAAATATTTTGTAATAGGAATACATTTGCTGATAAATCAGCATGGATTTCAATGTTGAAATCCGTCCAAATACTCTCAACCCCTGGCTGATGTCTGAGCCACCCATTGCCTCTGGCCCTAGTGCCTCTACCTGTTCGTTGCCCAGTAATCTCACAGTGATGTCCCAGAATGGCCCAGCGCACACTGTAATGGCTACGAATTTCCCCGTCCCAGGCGTCGTGATGGTATAGATTCTACCTCACAATCTACGTACCATAACTTCACATCTACTGGCCATCTACCCCGTCTCACGGGCCGTCGTCGCCATTAAATAGATGTGTGGTAGATCGTAATTTCCTCCAACGACTCCATAGATACGGCAACGGCTTCCTTCCGTGAGCGGAAAGATTGAGCATTTTCCGAACAATTCTTCCCTCTTTTTATATTTTTAATGTGATGCGTGCTTGGGAACAGTTCCAAAAACTGATAGTTTTTAGGATTTTTTACGAACATAAATTTCGTCCCTAGGCATGCGTGACTACATTCGTGATGATTTGAATATTAAAATTTAACAGATAATGTCTCGTCACTAGGAATTTTTGTCCAACATTTTTTTCTATATTCACCAATGTCATCAAATCGTCCATGTTATTTCATAAATTATAACGAGAACCATTCTGAAAGCAGAAAAAACTTTTATCCAATACTGTGAACGTCGCTGGGAGAAACAATATCTTATTTTTCTATATGTGTACAGGAGAAGATGAAAATTCGTAAACGGTTATTATTTCACCAGGATTTTAAATTATAATTTCCTACTACCGATCAAAAGAAGAGAACAACATTCATATATTTTCAATACTGAGGTAAAGCGGTCACTGGAACTTCTAAGGCATGCATGTAGGCATGTATTTAACATATGCGATTATTATTTTTTGTGAAGTTCTCATCCATTTTCGAAATAATACCACAGGAACAAAATAATAAAAAATGTGTGTGAGAAGAGAATGGCAGCTCTTAAAATTGCTTAGCAGGCCAATTAACTTTAGGAACATGGAGAGATTCGACGACATGAAACTTGGAACACGTTATGAGAGGTGCGGAAATATTTGTTTTGCATCAGTTCGGTGCAGCGATGAAGAGATTAAATGTAATAATTTAGCTTGGATAGAAAAATATAATTTGTTGATCACATTTTTTATTTTGTTTCCAGTTTCATAATACCGTCCCTACGGTCCCGTTCACCTACAGTAATTTATTCAGTATTGGTTGAATGTTTTTCAGTTTTAAATCTATATATATTTCTAATCTAAAGTAATTTCCCTATTTCCAAAGACTACTGTATCTCTTTTCTATATGTTTTAAATTATTTCATTGCACTGACGGTGGAATTTTAATTCCGAAACGTCTGCAGAATTGCGATACAATTATCTTTTCTGGGGTACTTATTTTCAAACATAAGATCAGGTTTCGAAAAAAAACGACTATTCCGTATAATCTGCTGTCAAATATTTAATAAGTTCTTGTTTGTTGGTATGAGTAGTTTGTATAAGTAGTATCAACCTTGTCTGAGTGGATGTATCAATTATTCGCTTTATTCATTGAAGTGTGCTCGAGAGGCCGTCTGCTTTCAGCATTCCAGAATATCTGGCGTGTCATTTCCGTGGATTGTTTGAAATTTGATCGTTCCAACACACAGTATAAATATAATGGTGTCATAATTGAACGTAAGCAGAAAAAAGGTATCACTTGCATATGTTGGTGATGTCAACATACTGAAGTGTACTAAAATAACGCACAGCCAGCTGTCAAACTTAGCTCTGCTGGGCATGAACAGATGGCTCTTTCAGTTCAGTGTGAAGTTTGCAGTTGAGTGTTGTGATGTTTTCACCATGAATATCACTACAAAATAAGGCAATGGCAGGACGTCGATAGTGCGTTTAGTAATGAGTTAGTTTGGATATAATAATAAGGCTTCTTGTTGTTTATGAAAGGATTAATCTTCTGTCATAAGCTGATTTTTGAGCTTGACCAGACACATGGACAGAAAAAGTCTAACACCGTAAAATTTTGAGCATCAAACTAAATTACTATCTTTCGTTTGGGTGATCCATAAGGTGGGAAAACCACGCCTATTATTATTTTATTTTCAACAACCAATATCAACGAGGTAATTTGTATAGAACTGTCCCCGAAAGAAAGCATCTCGGGTGAGCCGTAATTGAAGGGCAATATAGACACTCAAGAGAAAGAGTTAAATAGCTGATCTCAATCTGAGAAATCTTTATTGACAGCTTATGACTGGATAGCTGATAACATGATTCCATAAGCATTATAGTGTACATACATATTGTATCACATCCGTCTTATCACATCCGTCGTACTCATTTAGTCACTTGAAGTGCTAAGCTCTTTCGTTTGTCGTAGATATTATAACTGCGACTCTTCATTCTCAGTTTATCGCCAGTAGCCTTTTTGTCCTAAAGCCTTTTTGTGCTGGATTACGCGTACCAAACAGTCTCACGCGGGATCAGGTTGCCTCGAACCTGCAACCATCAGTTCTCATGGATGTCTTATGTGAGGAGTGGCCGGCCCGCAATCCCATTCCCACTCTGCCTCCAAGATAAACATAAATTCATTGCCACACGTGTTAAACCATACTTTTAATTCAATCAGTCTTCTTCTGAATCATCTATCAAACCATACAAGTTCACCCTCATCTAAACGCTTTTTTATCAACTCCCCGCACACTTTGACCTCTACACGTCGTATCCGTGTTTCAGTCAAATAATGGAAACATATAATTCAGATGCACTAGTCAAATGCGTGACAGGGCTGTGACTTCGACCCAACAGGTTTTGTAATTTTAAATCGCCCCTCTAATTCAATTTACAGTCATTTTATCCAGAAAAGATGTTATCCGGTCAGAACTCGTGTATATAAAAAGGAGTGAAGGGTCAAAGCTCAGCGCGAAGCGTGTTCGGCTGTCCAAGTACCTCAATGACCCAATAACTGAGTCTACCATCTACTGCATCAAGTCAATGGGGCATGTTACGATCTACTTTCTGCCATTTTCCATCTACTTTGTTGACTCCTGAAGCGACCAACTCGAGATTGGCAGTAAAGACGTCGTCCTCCAGACGGCGATGCTAGCAACTCGTTCTTGGATATTCGTGGGTGCTCAGGACCGCTGGAGTGCGGGGCTGTCCTGTACACGGCCATCGTTGCGTTTGGTAGTTCTCAGACTAAGCAAATATTTAATTGATGCACGAAGGATAACAAACTACTCTGTTGAGCAGGACTTAGTGTTTTTGCATTGCTATGATAGAAAACATCAATTCGAACGCAATATTTTGTCCCTCAACTGCACCTGTAAGGACTCGTCCATCTTCGTCGCGTCATCTTCTTGTCCAAGTCAAGATCCAGAAACCAAGCTTTGTTATGAGGGTTCAACTTCTTAATGGAATAAGGCTAGATACAGAAGGGATTTCCATTAGTACCAATGCCCCCAGCAGAGTTTGACTCCGTCCTCCCGATAGCAGATTCCCTCTTCTCCCCTCGCCCTCCCACCCTCCTTGCCTATTGCTGTCCTCTTCATTCCTAGTAATGTCCGTATTTCCCGAGCGCTGGTTGGGAATAGGAGGGAATCTCGGGAAGTAACCCATGTAATGTGAGCATCTACTCGGCCATTATTTACCATCTACCTCCGATCTACCCTCATTCGTCGCGTCGTTGGCCCTGTCGGGTAGATTTATGGTAGACCCGAATCCTCATCTCGACGATATGGGAGATTCTGAAAAGTTCTAACATCGAAAATGGTAGAAGTAATTTCTAAACAAAGATGAAAGAGTTTTAGGGATTCTGTGGAGGTGGCAAAGTCTGTTCAAAGTTTGTTACCTGACTAATACAAAAATTTGTTTTGTGTTAGAGGCAGGTAAACTTGAAAGCGGGCAAACAAGGTCTGGATAGAAGAGAAAAAGGTGTAATAAAAAAAATGAAGTTTGCCAAACTAATTAATAAGAACACATACTTAATTGACCTCAATTACGAGGACAAGATTGTTTTAAATGTTGAGACCGATGTAATTATCTTTGGCTTTATGATGCAAGTTTTCTCATTAGAGGATTGAATACTTACCTGTCCCCAAAGTTCGCATCCCGTCGGGAGCTCATTAAACCTGCTGCCCCCTCGCCCTTGTTTACCGACGACGCGGTCATAAAAAACTATGCAAAGGCGCGCTTTGACGCATATTGGAAGTTGTTGCCACGTTGCAGATGAAACACGATTCAACGTAAAATGCGTGGGATTCACGTTCACGAATGCAGGATAGCAACATAAAAGCCGCCAGCAATTGAAGATTCACACAATCCTTATTTGACAGTCTATGCTTTCCAGAAAACCGAAATAAAAGTCTGATTTGTAGAAAGTGTTACCGTTTATGTAAAGATATAGATGAAGTGAAAAATTCTCATCTGATTGATTTAAACGATTTTTTTAATTGTTCAAAAGTAACAATAATTATCGAAATTCGCTTCAATGCCGAACAATCCAATGACGACTCTGCGTTTTTGAAAAACGTAAGTTATTCATCGACGTCTCAATGGAGATAACGGTGAAGAGATTCATCCTATGTAACATGACATCAGATTTCCACATGACGATAATTTTATTGTTGTCATGGCAGGCTCCTTGTTACTAAAGCAGTGGCCACCCTGCTGCCAAGTTTCGAACACACACCTTGCTGCACGCAGACCAATTCTTTCTCACTGAACTTCTAAGCAATGATGAATAATCTTCATTTTGTTCATCATTAGACCCTGTTCGAATAGAGAAATGTTTGATAATGTAACAAAGTATCTTTGCGAACACAAAGGTATGAAACAAGAAATGGAAATTCTTTGCAATTTTAATTATAGATGAATTGCAGAATGGTCGAATTCCAGGAGGGGTCAAATTGAAGGATGGTCGAATTCCAGGATGGGTCGAAGCCCATCTTGCAATTCGAGCCTCCTGCAATTTTACTCTTGATGGTAATCATGGTAATCGAGCCTATATTCAACTGCTCATCGCATTTCTATCTAAGCAAGGTTGGGGTGAATTAGTCCAGAGGAGCATATGATGTTTTAAATTCGTTACAAAGCAAATGACTGGAATCTAACCGATCACGTTTAAGGGAAAACACCTATTAGTAAAGCACTCCCGTCCAGATGGTGTCGGGATGCCTTATAATCACAAATAGGCCCTGCCAAAGCACACCCTCTATCTAAATATTGAGATGGGAAGAAGCGATTCGGGTAGAAGGACGCACACTTGGAGGCCTTTGCCTCGTCTGAGATGAAGCAGTTTTAGTGCTTCACAGGAATTGACGAGAAAACGGGGAGAGAAAGATCTCACCAAAGGAGACACTCGACATCCTAACAACAACACGAGGAAAGTAGTCCACTCACTAAACATTGGCGCAGAAGGAAAAACTTCTGATTAGAACACGACTTCCAGGTCCAGAGCGTCAGTGGGAGCATGGAGATAAAAGTCTCACGAAATAGAGACACTCAACACCTAAACAACAACAAGGAAATGGAAAAATCACTGTCAAATATAGTGCACTAAGGTGTACTATGTAAGTAAATTAATCACGTAGGCAACTATGTTTGATCATCTAAAGATCGAAGCTGAGTGACAGATAGTTTTTTAATAACAAAGTGAAAATGATGGTTGGTAATTGGAGATGTGGTGTCATTTAGTCTCTAAGCCCCTATACGAGGTTGTGTAGTGCAACGGAGGTGGTTACATATTTTTGAGCACGTCATTTTTAAATTATGATAGGCTCATACAGGGCAGCGAACAAATGCCAAGCATTTATAAGTTTATGAAGTGATAGATGTTCTTTGTAATATGTAAAATTATTTTTAATACGTTAGTAGGCATATTCCAGAGGTCACATTTTTAATGACAAACATTTTTTAACGACACATGAAGCTACCTATTTGATTCGAAACAGCTCACACCAAAATGCGACCAGTGGCCAGATATAGGGATTCAAGGTCCTGCAAGCACACCGAGTCTACGTTTGGCACCAGATCATCCCTACGACTACGTCGGCTTACTTCTCAGCAATCAACCATTACCCAAAACAGGGCTAGTAAACCAAAGTATTTTCTCAGTCCTAGATTATTTCAAGTTATCTTAATCAGATGAGTTGGATAGTCACTCGGTGCACGACTCTGAGAATATGGATGTTCATTTAAATCCTTCAAATCCTTAAATCCTTAAATCCTTAAATCCTTAAATCCTTAAATCCTCATTGGGCTGCCCTACTACAGAATATGGATTTATTTTTGGTTACCAGTAAATAGGAGGGTCAGTAAACGCAAGTGAAGGAACATAGATAGGGATAATTAGCGGTGGGCGGGGGGCTGGAACCGGTTTTAGCGAGCGGGTGGCGCGAAGGGGTCTGAACCGGTTTTGGCGCGGTCGGAGTCATTCGGGGGGCTAACGGACGGGCCTAGATTGGGAGTATTTTATGTTTCGGACATTTAATATACATGGTTTTTG
>SDVV010041976.1:0-10383 GCA_016164225.1 Gammarus roeselii | reverse complement strand
TGTCTGAGTTTGGTAGAGTGTGTGAGAGGAGGAAGCTTCGAGTGAACGTCGGTAAGAGTGAAGTAATGAGATGCTCGAGGAATGTCGATGCGAGCAAATTTAGTGTCACCCTAAATGGAGAGCTGATGGAGGAAGTTCAGGGTTTCAAGTATCTGGGCTCCCATGTGGAGATAACTGAACTAGTGGAAACTGAAGTGACGGCGCGAGTGAAGGAGGGATGTAAAGTGTTGGGTGCACTAAAGTGTGTAATGAGCTGTAGGACGTTGGGGATGGAAGCAAAGAGAGGGCTGTATGAGGGTGTTGTTGTCCCAACTGTGCTCTACGGTGCTGAGGCTTGGGGGGTGAAAGCAGAGGAGAGAAGAGGGTTGAATGTTTTTTAGATGAAATGTTTGAGGAGCATGGCTGGAGTAACGCTGAGAGACCGGATCACCAACGACGTGGTGTGAAACAGAACAGGGATGGTGAAGAAGTTGGAGGACAGAGTGGATTCGCGTGTTCTGAGATGGTTCGGGCACATAGAGAGGATGGATGAAGGGAGATTGTTGAAAAGGGGTGATGAATGCTGAGGCGAGTGGTCGCAGGCCTAGAGGTAGACCAAAGTTTGGGTGGATGGATGGATGGTGTGAAGCAGGCGTTGGGAGGAGAGATATGAATGTGGAGGTGGCGAGAGAGCGTGCAATTAACAGGCGTGAGTGAAGAATGATTGTTAATGGCACCCCGCTGTCGGGATGGTCGTGGGTGGGTGGGGGTGGGCCCCGGCCATTATGACGCGGCGGGGGTAAACCAGTGAAAACTGTCGGGCCCTGCTGCTGACGAGATCCTCGGACTGCACTCGTGACCCAGAGTGTATGTTGAGGGGGTACCGGCCGGACCCTTTAGCACAAAAGTGCTAAGTTGTGTGAAAGTGAGCGTATGAGGGTGTGAGGTTCGCCTTGCCGTCGGCCACCCAACTTTCTGGGGGATGTGGCCTAGTGTCTGTATCTGTATTTCTCGTAGTTTCTATGTATGGGCGTGTTGAGTATTTTGTTTATGAGGACGTGTCTTGGGACTGTATCGAAGGCCTTACTAATATCAATGACGCATACCTGGGTACATTGAGCTGGTTTATTTTCGTTCAGGCCTACATGGATGGTCTGGGTGAGATTGGTGAGGAGTGTGGTTGTGTAGTGTTGGGACTGAAACCGTTTTGTGTACGAGAGTGAGATGTGAGTATCAATTTTGTTTTGAACCTGTCTTCTCAAAATTTTCGAGGTGTTCGGGAGCAGAGTAATGTGTCTGTATGAGGTTGGATCTGTGGGAGCGTTGTTGGGTTTCAGGATGGGTATGATTTTACCTTGTTTCCAAGTGTCGAGTATTGTGTTTTGTAGTATGGAAAAGATGAAGATGTCTGTGAGGGTTGTGATGGCGTGTGGACCTAAATGTTTAAGATGATTGTATGATATGCCATCTGGGCCCGTTGCTGACGAGTTGTTTGGCCTGGCGGATGGCGGCTATGGTCATGGCTGGTGTGAAGGGAGGAGCAATGTTTGGGTCGATCTGTAATTTGTGTAAATGTTTGAGTATCCTCCTGTTTTCTAAATGGTGTGGTAGGTGGCAGGTGTTAGCATATTGTTTGTCGAGTGTGACCGTTTGTTGTTGGTATGATGGAATAGCGTGAGTAGTAGGATTGCCTCATGTGTGTCCTTGTGGTTTGTGTGTTTGTTGTTGAGGCTTCTAATGGGTTTCCATAATTTTGATGGTGAGATTTGAAAGTTGGTGTTTGCAAGCACATTTCGCCATAAGTTCGTCTGTTGCTCACAAATATCTTCATCTATTTCTGCGTTAAGGGTTTGAATCTGTGTGATTTGGCCAATGGTGGAGGGTAAATTACGGAGGTGAGAACGCTGCTGAATTTTGCGCTTAACATGGGCCGAGAAAGATGGATTGAACCCACGAACGAACCCGGCGGGTATGTGCTGTCTGTCTGCGTGGGTAAGTACTGCAGTGCAGTGTTTGTGACCGTGTGGATGGATGTACATTGGGTGATGTTAAAGTCTTGTAGGGTGGTTTTATAGATGTCGTTTATTCGCCCCAGTCTGCTCTCTTGTAATTACGGATAGTGCGAGGGGGTTATTGTGGATTGGGGATCGTAGTTGGTAATGGATGACTATTGAGAGGTAGACAGACGACGTGTCTTGATGAACCGTCCACTGTCAATTTAGAGCAAGATTGTGAGAGCAGAATGAGACGTCCGGAGAGGCCTGTTGAGTGTTTGAATTAAAAGGTTTGCGAGTAGGTGTGTCTGTGTTGTTTAGTGTGATGAGTGGGTCCAGTTGATCAATGAGAACACTGCCCCGCTGTTCAGCGCTCTGCGAGGTGAGCCAGGGTAGGTCGTGCGCATTGAAGTCACCTAGAGCAAAGGTGTTGGTGGTTGTGTTCAGAAAGTCTAGGTGAGGTGTGTATTGTGGGGTACATGAGCTGGTTGGAGGAATGTATATGTTAAACAAATTGAACTGTATCTTGTGGATTTGTATAAGTAGTGATTGTAGTTCTGATGTGTTGTCGGGAGAAATTGTGCGCGAGTGAAGGCGGTTTTGTTTGTGAAGCGCAGGTTTTTGTGTCCAAGTGTAATGGGCCCGCAGTCGTTGTTGAGACGGTCGTGGCGGAGTGTGGTGTAACCAGGAAACTTCGGTGTTTAGAATTTTTGTTAGAGTTTCGTTGCCTGGAGTAAACCGTTGTAGATGTGGTGTTTGTGTACGAAGTATTTTAGTTCTACTTGCTTCTGACCAGTGCTGTTTGTATTCAAATGTAATATGTTTAGATGTCCTGCATTGGCTAGGGGTAGTTGAGGTGGCCCGGTAAGTGGTGGTGTTGGCAGGGCTGACTGAGAGCGTTGAGCCAGGGGCAACACGGGTCGTGCTCCGGTTGGGAAGGTCACCGCCGGTGAGGCTACCAGAGGCAAAGAAAGGGACTCCCAGCAGTGAAGGGGCATCGGGTGCTGTTACGGAAGGGACTATTACTTTTAATTTCTATACTAATGTTGTAGGTTGGGTGGCAGTTGATGCATTGCCACCCATGTGGTATGTTTCAATTGTTGTTAGCTATGCGCAGAGGCAGTATCGTAACCAATGAGAGAAAAGCGAGTTCGAAAACACCATCGCATACTGTTCTTCGCGTCTAAGCTCCAAAGTTTACAAGTTTCAAGGGTATAGAATTTTTTTTTGCTGTATCAAAATAAGAGCCGGTCACCGCTCTAAGCCGAATATCGCTCCAAGACCAAATATCGTCTCGCGAAGGTTAAAGTTTTCAACTTAATTAGAGATCGATTATCATCTCATTAGTGCGAGAGCAATAAGGCACCTCAGAGGGATACCCCCTGGGGTATCCCAGGCTCGCCCGCCTTCCCGCGGTGTCCTCGTTAACTACCAAATTTCATTTGTCCCTTTGTGTAAATACGTTTTGAGTTGAAAGATTCCTCCACCGTCCCCTTTTCAGTTTATAGCTGCATAACCCCCCCCCCCCCTTGGTGCACAAAGAGGTGAGCCCCCCACTGACACCGGGGTTTGAAAAGAAAGAAAAACTTACAAAATAAATTTATATAGAACAAAAACTGTACACCAAAAAAACTTAGCTTTAGGTCAGTTATAAGATTATATTCAAGTTAATTTAAGTTCATTTTAAGAACGTTTATAAATATACTTATATACATTTCAAGTTGTATGTAAAGAAGGCCCCACCTTCATTACCCAGAACCCCGGGTAGAAGCCGGGGAACAAACAATGGGCAAGACCATGGCCTATCGGAGAGAGCTGACAACCTCTCCAGAGCGTCATACTCAAATCAGTCTGCGGAAAAGAATGACGAACCCTCATAAGTTCCTCATCGACAGGCGACCTGACTGAGGTCGCCTGTCGATGACACAAATGACCGCTTCTCGCAGCTGAACGCGAATATGATCGGAATGCAGAATGTCCTGGGCAAGAAAAGCAAAATGATAGGCCTTCCCGAGCTGGAGACTAGGGGCTGCTCGGCGCCCTCGAGTGAAAGCGGTGAACGTCTCACTAAACTCGAGAACCTTTTTCCAATTATGAATACCCGACTGGATGAGCTGATGAGGATAGAAGCCAGGAAACCCGTAACCTGTTTGTGTGCTCCCGCCTCTGACCTCTCTGATAACATCGCCCGAACACCAAGAAACGTAACGAGGAGACAATACAGTCGATTTGATGACCACAACCTATTCAACAACGGCCCTGAATTCCCCAAACACTTGAAATGACTTTTGAAGTCAATGACAGACCTGATATTTGCCCATATAAACTACGAGAAGAACTGGGCTCCATGACTGGCCGTCCAATTTTCAACGTCACCGCCAGCGGTGACGACAGCTTCACCATTAAAGTAGACACAAAACTTCAAAGTGACACTATACTCTTCAAAAACAGAATCTGCGAAAAGCCTTGCAAAATCATACCACACCCAACTTTTTCCATGAGTACAGGCGTGATTTACATTGAGGGTCTCCCGAGTGAAGAAGCCGACGAGTTCATCACCGAACTCCTCCAATACAAGGAATGTATAATTGAAGCGAAAATCGCACCAAAAATCAAACCAAAAAGGAACACCACCACGGCCCTCCTGCTTTAATTCAATTGCCTCACATCACCTAACTACAAAGACGTACCTTTCTTTGACGCCAAAACCAAGGTTACACCTTTCGAAAGCCGTCCTATGCGATGCTATAACTGCCAGAAATACAGACACACGAGCAGATGTTGTCACGGTAAGCGAAGATGCTCACACTGCTCCCAAGACGACCACGATAAACGGGACGATCCCTTGTCTTGCCCATCCGAAGAATCTCACTGCTTTTACTGCAAAGTAAAGGCCACCCTATGGGACACGGAGACTGCCCCAGGACAAGATTGAGAGGGAGATCCTGCAATACCAAACGGAGCACGAAGTCGGGCGACTTGAGGCCGCGGCCTCGATCCGCTTCCCCCAGGCTAACCCTCCCAGCCAGGAGTGAAGATCAGCATCATTTCCTACCCACTTCCACATAACGCTTGTAGATAGCGGTGCAAACAAAGTTGATCCATCAATGGACCCATTCATCATGATGAACTCACTCTCCAAACAACTGGGAGGCAGATTGATAAACATAAACCGACAGGGAAAGAATTATCTGGCCCACGTCGTAAATATCGAGCAAAGTAACGCTATACAAAGGATTAACAAAATAGACAAATAAAAAGTAAGTGTCAAAATACATCCGTTCTTCAATGCTACAAGACGAATTATATACACTTCCAACTACACTCCCAAAAAAACTGACCTAAGTGCTTTTGCAGCAGGTTTAGCAAAGGATTACGGCGTCACCAACGTTTTCCTAGCAAAATGGATCAAACCATGAAACACCCACACCACCGCATATCAAATTACTTTCCCAGGACGTGACACACCGGAATTCATAGTAATCCCGGGCAAACAGGGAAAAACAAAAACTTACCCAGTGACGACATGGCCTGCTATGTGCAATAAATGCGTGGAATACGGCCACGTCATCAAATACTGCCAGCCATACATACCCCAACGCTGTAAGAGGTGCGCCGGCGAGCATGACCGAAAGGACTGCACAGCCCACCAACCTAACTGCTACCACTGCTCATGCCTCCATGAGGCAGATGATCACGACTGCCCATAGCAGATGGACCAAAAAGCAATGACAATCATATAAAATAACCGCTGAGTCACACGAAAACAAGCCAACCAAATCTTTTACGACGAAAACCCAAACTGCCGTAATTTAAATTACGCCAAAGAAGTTAAATCTACAACTTAATCTACCCCATCAGTCGACACTCGCGTACCGTCAGCAAAAACTATTACTATGACCCCAGCACTCCTCTCCAGTACTAACAATACCACAACCAGCCCAGCGACCGCCCTCGTAATAGAGGCGGGCGTCCCAAGCAACGAATCCACCAGTGCCCAGGAGAACACTGCGAGGGATGCTGCCTCGGTCGACCATGAGGAGAGGTCCAATAACCTGAAAGTCAAAGGGCGAAAAGACGAAGATTCCTCCAACGACGACCGCGGGGTACACGACGCCCGCTCGCCACGAAGCAAAAAGATTAGCAACAGCTCACGAACCACAGTTCGCCTCGATCAGAGCGTTGAACGACATCTGTCTGTCCTAACTGCTACCGCACCTAGCGAAAACCAAAGTGAGGTACTCAACCCTCAGCTAACATGCACGACACCAAAACATCTCACAAGTGAGAACGACCAACGCCTGCGCTAGGATGCGTTGAAAATCTTCAACGAAGAACTGATACACGAAACCACTGATCAACCATGCACCGCACTTGACTCAAATATCCCAACGACTACCACTCATTCCATCATAATGTTTAAAAAAAACTCTATAGAAGAGGAACGCACCCGCTCAAGAAGCAAACACAACGATCACACTCCCTCGTCCTTCTCCTCCTACAAAAGCACTCACTGCAGAGAACGCAGTGAGTCTAGGAGATCATGTTCTACAAAAAGCGACGCTCTTGCGAATGCTCTCAATCTAGGACACCTGCGCCCTATAGGCACAGATACAGACACTAGGCCGCATCCCCCGGGAAGGGGGGTGGCCGACGGCAAGGCGCACCTCACACCCTCATACGCTCACACTCACACAACTTAGCCCTTTTGTGCTAAAGGGTCCGGCCGGTAGCCCCTCAACTTACACTCTATAGACATGAACACCACGAAAGTTTCTACAAACCACGCGACCACTCCAGATCATCAAGATCAGGGCGTGAAACAAATTCGAAATGAACAACAACACAATACTTCAGTGGAATTGCCAGGGACTTAGGAGCAAGAAAGATTAATTATTATCGCTATTCTCCACCCATGAACCTTTGGTGGTAGGTCTCCAGGAGATCAACCACCGTGACACAGCCACCTTCACAATCTCTCAATATGTCATACACCGTCGCGAAAATCACAATAATGTGACTGCACACGGCGGAGTGGTACTTATGATCCATCAAAGCATACCTCATCACCTCCTCCCTCTGAGAACAGAACTCCAAGCTGTCGCAGTGAAGATATGTATCTTCAGACCAATTTCAGTGGTATCCATCTACTCGTCACGAAACCACGACCTCACGGAGGCACTGATGACCGATTTGCTTAACCACTTCATCATCCCGTACTCCTCCTTGGAGACTTCAACAGCTACCACGAAGTGTGGGGATGCGTGAGAACAGCTACCACGAAGTGTGGGGATACGTGAGGGGAGTGATAATGGCCAACACCAAAGACACTCACAACCTGGTCCTTTTGAACGACGGACAACCCACACGGATCACCCTCGAAAGTGAAACCGCCATCGATTTATCAATCTGTTCCCCTACTTTAGCTCCTTAACTTGTTTGAGGAGTCCTGCCTTCAACGCATGACAGTGATCACAACCCAGTGATCATATCGCTCCTTACTAACTGACCAAACAATCTCGACGCACAGGAACTTCGATTCAACTACCGGAAAGCCAGCTGGGAGGAATACTCGACTCATGTCGCATGGGACGATGTGGTGGGGCCTTCCCGAAGACATTTCAGCGCGCGACCTTGTCATACATCTATACGAGAAATTCCTAAGTGAAGCTGTCACATGCATTCCCCATTATTTACCCTCAACCTTTTTCCCAAAAACCTTGGTGGTGCCCAGAGGTACAAGAAGCAATGGACCAGCGTGAAAGGATGTACGAGGCCTTCCGCCGCGCACGTTCTTCCAGGAACCGAGTAGCCTGGAAAAGGGAAACTGCCGTGTTCCGCAAACTTGGCGTGTGGAAGAAGCGAGAAAGCTGGACCTAATTAGTTAACACAATCAATCGTAACGCCCCTCTTTCCCAAGTGTGGGGAAAAATCAGACGTATCCAAGGTCGCCTCGAGCGACCTATCCACATACTGTCGGACGGAGACACTGTCTATTCTTCATACGCGGACATCGCGGAAAAACTAGCTCTGACTTTCAGCCAAATAACGCAATCAACAAATTATACGGCTTCTTTCCAACGGAAAGAGATCCTAAGGGGAAGTGAGCATATAGACTTCACTTCTGCAAATGATGAATTCTACAACAAACCTTCCTCCCTCCATCAACTACAACGTGTTATCGACCACACTCGTAAAACCTCACCCGGGCCGGACCGAGTGCACATCAACATGATCAAACACCTTCCTGACAACGCTCTCCAGCACCTATTAAATGTGTTTAATACGTTGTATTCAAATTCATTCTTTCCCAATCAATAGCGGGAATCCGCAATTATCCCAATTTTCAAACCCGGGAAATGTCACAGCGACCCACATAACTATCGTCCCATTGCCCTAACTAGCGTCCTATGTAAGACTACGGAAAAAATTATGAACTCACGTCTAGTCGACTACCTTGAAATGCATGCAGGCCTTGGCATCCAGTGCGGTGGCCGTAAGCGTCACTCAACAGCGGACCACCTCGTACGACTAGAATCAGACATTAAACAGGCCTTCGTCCGAAGAGAGAATGTGGTTTCCCAATTTTTCGACAGTGAGAAAGCATACGACTCTACGTGAAAATACGAGATCATGAAGGATCTCCACCGTAAAGGTTTGAGAGGTCGCCTACCACGTTTCATCCACCAATTTCTACAAAGCCGCACCTTCAGGGTCAGGGTTGGCAACACTGTCTCCGGCATATCCGCAAGAAATGGGCATCCCCCAGGGAAGCCTCCTCAGTGTCACTCGTTTTATCCTCAAAATCGATCAGTTAGCCGACATTCTTCCCTGAGACGGAAGACTGCTCTCATCACTATACGTGGACGACCTACAACTAAGCTACAGACACCCCAGCCTCATAACAATTCAACATGAACTTCAGAAGTGCCTAAACCTAGTCGGGAACTGGGCTTCCCTAATCGGATTCCGATTCTCGCCCTCTAAAACTAAAAGCATGCACTTTACCCTTGTGCCCGGCTTACTCCTAAAACCAGCCCTAACGCTGCACAACACCCCTCTAGTATACGAAGAAACGATAAAAAACCTGGGTCGTGTATGGGACCCTAAACTTACGTGGCGACCCCACATCGCAGCCCTGGCGACTCGCTGCAAAAGGTCGACGGGACTTATCCAATCGGTAACATCCCTGAAGTTAGGTGCCGACATGGACACCGGAATGACGTTGTTCAGAGCAATAATACGATCGCGCAGGGACTACGGAGCCGTTGTGTACGGTTCAACAGTCAAAACTACTCTCGACCATCGAAAACAAAGCGTTGCGTATCACAACCGGCGCGTTCCGCTCCACCCCAATCAAATCCCTTAACGTGCTTGCTAACGAACTTCCACTCCGGCGAGACAAAATTTTGCTACAATACTATTTTAAGACTAGAAGTCTAATCAACAACCCGGCAATCAGCAACATCTCCACCATTTTCGATGAGGGCCTTTTCGCGGCTAAAAAGAATATATGCCCACCGTTTTCCCTACGTGTGCGCAACCTGCTGACCTCGCTGAACATCAATCGTAAAGTTATTAAGCCTTCATTCTCCTACCGAATTCTTCAAATCAGCACACCAACATGGATGATTAACCCACTACCGGTCAACCTAGACCTGAAAGCGTACATTAAAGCGACTACTCCAACCAACGCGTACAGATACAGACACTAGGCCGCATCCCCCAGAAAGGGGGTGGCCGACGGCAAGGCGCACCTCACACAACTTAGCCCTTTTGTGCTAAAGGGTCCGGCCGGTAGTCACTCAACTTACACTCTGGGTCCCGAATGCACCGAGGAACCGTCGTCAGCAGCAGGGCCCGACAGTTTTCACTGGTTTACCCCCGCCGCGTCATAATGGCCTGGCCCCCTTATCCACGACCATCCCGACAGCGGGATGCCAAGGGCGGTAAAGCACATCAGAGCAGCGTCAAAATCAACCATTCTCCACTCACGCCTGTTCATTGCACGCGCTCTCGCCACCTCCACATTCTTGTCTCTCCTTCACAACGCCTGCTTCAGACCATCCATCCACCCAAACTTTGGTCTACCTCTAGGCCTGCGACCACTCGCCTCCGCATTCATCACCCTTCTCACCAATCTCCCTTCTTCCATCCTCTCCATGTGCCCGATCCATCTCAGTACACGCGAATCCACTCTGTTCTCCAACTTTTTCACCATCCCTGTTCTGATTCGAATCACGTCGTTGATGATCCGGTCTCTCAGCGTTACTCCAGCCATGCTCCTCAAACACTTCATCTCGAAAACATTTAACCTTCTTCTCTCCTCTGCTCTCACCCCCCAAGCCTCAGCTCCGTAGAGTACAGTTGGGACAACAATACCCTCGTACAGCCCTCTCTTTGCTTCCAT
>SDVV010041975.1:0-10383 GCA_016164225.1 Gammarus roeselii | reverse complement strand
AAAGTGTTGGGTGCACTGAAGAGTGTAATGAGCTGTAGGACGTTGGGGATGGAAGCAAAGAGAGGGCTGTATGAGGGTGTTGTTGTCCCAACTGTACTCTACGGAGCTGAGGCTTGGGGGGTGAGAGCAGAGGAGAGAAGAAGGTTGAATGTTTTCGAGATGAAGTGTTTGAGGAGCATGGCTGGAGTAACGCTGAGAGACCGGATCACCAACGACGTGGTTCGAATCAGAACAGGGATGGTGAAAAAGTTGGAGAACAGAGTGGATTCGCGTGTACTGAGATGGTTCGGGCACATGGAGAGAATGGATGAAGGGAGATTGGTGAAAAGGGCCTTCTATCATGCCCTCCTACCGTTCGAAATATTTCAAAACAATCATATGTAGCGTTGATAAGACCTAATAACGTACATCTATATAATCCGTACGTAAGCACTCGTAAATGAAAGCAACCAGATACCGTAAGGAAACTGAAATTTTCCGTATGGGAAACTATTCTCCAAGAGGACCATATATCTCGAGATAAAATCTTTGTGTGACATTTGACAGATACAGATCATTCGGACCACCCACTCGCAACATCCCGGGTGGTCTCCCAAAACTTGCGTTCTAGGTATCACTATGTACCATCAGTAACTAACTTGACCACAAGATCAATTTGTCTTAACATATAACTATAATGTCCGAGAAATACAGCGCCTGAGTCAGACACACTAACAAATAACATAATTCATAACAATTACATTCGATAATAGGTTCAAAGATCTAGTCATCCTATATCTTATTCCTTCACATAGTGGTTTTAATCAAATAATATCAATCATGCAGTATAAAAATATCATGTATAAACAATGCCTTCTATTCAAATGAGTCATTCAAAAACAAACATATTAATATATATCATGCCCTCCTACCGTGCGAAATATTCCAAAACAATCATATATAGCGTTGATAAGACCTAATAACGTACATCTATATAATCCGTACGTAAGCACTCGTAAATGAAAGCAACCAGATACCGTAAGGAAACTGAAATTTACAGTATGGGAAACTATTCTCCAAGAGGACCATATATCACGAGATGAAATTTTTGTGTGACCGCACATCCAGAGATAAAATCGCTAATTGTCATAGCTATTTACCACCTGCGGTTGAACTATAGCAATCGCTTCTACTTGCGTTTTGGCCACCCCATAAGCAATTTACCAGAATAGAACTAAATAAACCTTCAAGTATAAGGTCTAAGCGACTAAGTCGGTCACATTAAGAAATGATATACATCCTAACAAATACATTGGCCGACTCACAAAAAAAATTGCGTTCTTGGTATATCTATGTACCATCAGTAACTAACTTGACCACAAGATCAATTTGTCATAACATATAACTACAATGTCCGAGAAATACAGCGCCTGAGTCAGACACATTAACAAATAATATACTTCATAACAATTACATTCGATTATAGGTTCGAAGATCTAGTCATCCAATATCTTATTCCTTCACATCCGTGTCTTGTAACTCCTAATTAAGGCATATCTAATTCCTTCACATTTGCGTTCCTGCAGACAAAATTTTGGCCTATCTTATTCCTTCACATTTGCGTTTTCGTAGTACCCCAAAAATTTGCGTTCTCGTAGTACTCCAAAAATTTGCTTTTGCGTAGTACCCCAAAAATCTTTGCGTTATCGTAGTACCCCAAAAATTTGCGTTTTCGTATTATCCCAAAAATTTGCGTTTTTTGTAGTACCCCAAAAATATGCGTTTTCGTGGTTCCCCAAAAATTTGCGTTCTCGTAGTACCCCAAAAATATGCGTTTTCGTAGTTATATACTCTACTTGTGTACTCAGAAAGTAATAGGTTCACAAAAAACAATTAATTTGGCAGTTATTATGAGTTATCTAAATCGCTTGGAATTTGTAATTACTTCAACTAATCTTGCATTTCTTTATAAATAATCATTGTTTCTTCAATAATGATCACTACTGTTTGCGCTTGCATCAGAGTTACAGAGCATAAACGGACAAGTATAAAATAACCGGAAGGATTAGAGTATATTCTCCAACGAATTTTCCGAAAAAAAATTAACAAATCAAGTAAGGTCAAATTCCGTTTCAAATGTTGAGAATTTACTGTTCCAAGCGATATCCAGAATTGTATGCGAACGTAAATCACCACCAACTTAAAATATGTTATATGTTTATTGAAATACTTGTGGTAGCAAATGGGAATTCAAATTAGTGCAACCTTCTGCACCCCCGACAGAGTGAAATATGTTTTCCTCTGTCAATAACTGTTCATTGCTCACACCGTCTGGTGCTTAAAAATCCATTCAAACATTGCAAATGATTATGAAGGCAATGATACCAGCAGCGGAGTGTCTGTCAATTTTGATGAGAGCGACGGTGAAGAGGACGCAGTCGAATAGGTTACAAGGGAATGGCAATGAATAACTGTTTTTCAAGGCAACAAGATTTATTAGAAGAGGAAGATTACTTGTTTCCCAACCATAGCGAGGAGAAACTGTTTCAAAGTGTGCATTTTTTTAAAGCAAAAGCCCAAGTCTATCTGCTTTCGTTGCAATCATGTGTGAAATGTCGTTGTTGTTGCTCAACCCCAGCTGTTGTTGTTGTTCAAGCGTACCACCGCAGCTGATACGCTTACACCCCCTGTCGGCCTCAAATCCTCAACGTCCACCTCAGGCGGGTACGATGAGGATGAGGAATGGTCGCGTAAAGAGAGCTGAAGAGTGTAGCCGGTGAGTTATGTAGGTGTCTGTTGGTTCGACGATGGTCCAATAGGATGTGGGAGGCATGTGCCGGCTCTAAAATTTTGTTGAAGAATTGAGTCCCTCTCATATCAAGATTGTATGAGAGGAAGGACCTTTATTTCCTCGTGCAAGTGTGGAATGAATAGGTCTGTGCACAGCTCGTTTCGATGCGTAACGTCGTGTTCTGTATTTTCTGTCGGGATTTAATGTGTGTGGATGCAAGGTCAGCGGACCGAGCGGTGTTTGCGTTAGAGTTTATGGGCCTGATGATTTGTTTTTAGTGTTGAAACACACGTTCAATCTAGATCTTGCTTCAGTGCCGATGTTATTCGAGATTTGAATGTTATCCCAGCGTCATAAATTATTCCAATGATAGTTGTAGTGGGAAGGTGGGGTATGGCAGTGTTGTTTAACGTGACATGAGGGTGGATGCGGTGTTATCTGGTGTAAGGGCTCGTTCATATGATGCCCTGCACTGCCATTACACGTCTTTAACAAATAAATAAATAGATAAGTGTACTCTTGTAGTGTATAGTTAGAATTAAGTGTCAGTGTACATAGCACAGTACATCTGCGCTTTGCCAAAAGCCACTCGCGGTCGATCGATTTAGATTGAAATCACGGACGAACCAGCGGATATATGTTATCTGTCTTTGCAGTGAAGTAGTCGTGTGAAATGTATTGTGGCGCTGCCCGTGCCGGTAGCTACATCATACAGATTGCAAGTATCCTCGAAGGATACACCGCTGCACAAGATTCACATTGCAGTAAAAGGTACAGTGCGCCGGATGCAGACAATGGGTAACCAGCAAGCCGCTCGGCTCAGTAGAAACCGCTGAGATGGCGGCCATTGTTCACAAGCGACGACATAACATCGGGCAAGGACTGACGCCTTACCAGCCAGACTTGCGATGTCAGCGCAGTTTTGAAAAAAAAAGAAGACAGACTGGCTAGGCAGCGCCGAGCCATCAACGGGGTCTCGTATCCTGAAGGTAATGCTCCTGATTAGTTCAGGCGTGACATAGTGGGCACGGTCGTGAGGCCGGCGTTAAACCGTTTCGTTGCGTCTGCACAGGTTCAATCCCTTAGCAACGTGCCACCAGGGTACTGACCGGCAGAAGGTTTTTTTTTTCTTAGAGGAACTGCGACGTTGGGGCCCCAAGCTAGCCCCAGGCAAGTGGTGCGCGATGACGTCAGAGTAGCGGACCATAAGAGACACTGGTGACCAGTGGCTCGAGCAGATACAGTAATCATCCCCGATGTGAAGTGGACGAGACCACATCGTCGTCCTGTGGTCTTCCTTTGCCGTGTAAAGCCTCCGCCGCCTTGAGCCCCCACCAAGTCGTAAAACATTACTTCGAAAAAGACTTTAGTTCAAAGCAGATTCAGAAATACATTAGACGAGGTTCAAGAAAATAATATTAAATAAAGACAGACCAGAGTGAAGGAACCAAGTGAAAGTATTCTACGTAATAAGGTAATTTTTATATGTACCAAAATCCAACATCCCAGTTTTAGACAAAAAAAAAGTCCTGTGGCCGGTTCTACGTTAAACGAGCAATCGGGACATCAACGAGCGCCATCGGGTTCTTCCCCCTTGACCGATCTCTCCACGCGCCTTGCCAGGCGCAGGGGAGTCTGTCCATCATCACCTTCAAGGACCCAGAGCAAGGGTCCCTTCATAAACCCCTGTGAGAGTTTGCGTTCTACATCTACGAGGGCTGGCCCTAAGTCGAAATACTCCAGCGACGACGAAAAAATTAATAGGAAAAGGTCGTTGATAGACGGCCGTAGTGATATGTACAAATAGGATCTTTCATTACGCACGTGTGTGCATATCTACCATTGTGGTTATATCTCACGCCTTAATATTAGGATAGACGTATCCATCTACTACTAGCGGCGGTATCAATAATCGGCATACGTGCCCCATTTTTTCCTTTAACTGTGTCCTAATCGGCATACGTGCCCGTTTAACTTTTATTATAGCGCTTACCTGGATAGTGAAGTGACGTGTGTCATTTGTGCGTGTTGAGGAGGTTCATCTTCCTTCGAGCTTCTAATTTTGCTAAGAAATATAGTTAAGCTTTAACTTCCACAGTTTGTTTTAAATGTCCCTCCTCCCACATACATTCATCGTGCGTGGTGCGTTGTATGGATAATACTGTTTTCTTTTATATATATAGTCAGTCAAGTCGACCCACTCCAGAGTGAGTAAAAGGGTGAGTGTCATTTTTAGGTAAACGCCTTAGATCTCATCTATGTGACCGAACTCAAAATAGTGTGGTCCTCGGTCGTAAATAAGTTCATAGACGATGGGGGGCCACAGTATCGTGGCTGTGCCTAAAGTCTCGTAGGGCGGTGACTATTGATGTTGGGGATCGAAGTTGATATTTGATGACTATTGGCCGGTAGTCAATATTGCCCCTTGGCAATTTTGAGTGTGATTAGAAAAGCAGAATGTGACGTCTGGGAAGGTCTGTTGAGTGTTGGGGTTCAAATGTTTGCGAAGGGGTGTATATGTGCTGTTCAGTGTGATTAGTGTATCTAGTTGCGCCGTGAAGTAAACTAGAGTGAAGGCGTTGGTGCTTGTGTTAGATGGGGAGTATAATGCGGTGGACATGAGCTGATGGAGTGATGTATATGCGAAATAGATTGTATTGTTTCTTGTGAATTTGAATGTCTACTGATATAAGTTGTGAAGTGTTGTAGAGGGGAAGTTGTGCGAGAGTGAAAGCGGTTGTGTTTGTGAAGTGCAAATTTTCATGTTCGAGCGTAATGAGTCCACCACTGTCGTCGCTGGTCGGATGGTCTTGGCAAATGGTCCTGGCGTTGGTCGGATGGATGGGCGATGCGAATCTGATGTGTGTGTAGGAAGTGTTTCTTTTCAACTTGTATCTGACCAATGCCGTTTGTATTCATTTCTAATATGTTCAATGTTTGGCATTGGCTTGGGGTTCTTGTGGTGATCCAAGAAATGGCGGTGGGTCGAGCGGTGTCGGGTGCAGGTGGTGGCGGAGTGGATGTAGAACGTTAGCCTGGGGCAACGAAGGTTGAGCCCGCGTCGAGGATCAGCCGATTGCGAGGTCGCAGGACGTACAGGAGAGAGGCCACACAGAAGTGCAGCGCTGTCGGGGGTAGGTGCTGGTGGGTGAAGAGTGGGATGGTGTTACTGTTAATAGCTGTATTAATGATGAGGGTTGGGTGGCAGTTGATGCATTTTCACCATTGTGTGTTTCAAATGTTATAGACACCAGAGCATTGTTTTGTGTAGTATGTCCGTGTCCCAAATCTGCACTGGATCGTGCCAACGCGGCGCATGTAAGGACGCCCGCAGATGGAACTTAGGGTATGCTATGGCCTAGGATTGGGTTCAATGCCATCGGCTTGCATAAGGAGAAAGGGAAGGAACGCCGGAGTTAGTTTGTAGCCCGCCATGTAAATTAAAGGAAGTCGAAGGCAATAAAAAATTGCCGATATACACTTACAGTATCAATGGTCGACGAGCTTGTGAGTTCGCTCGACCCAGGAGAGGTCTATGGTGTTGACCCAAAGCGACACTCTCCAGCTACTCAGTTGAGTGGGTCTGGGAGACGATATATTAACAATTACACTTCCATACACTGCCCTTATGTGTGGGGAATGACACATACATATATGTCTATATTTATTTAATAACTCAGAGAAGCCCGTGAGACTGGCTTTCAGGTTTACTACCCACACACTAATGTCAACACTCACTTTCTAACATCAATCTACTCGGGTACACACATGAATAGATATATACAGAGAGGATGCTTACAGCCACAGATTATCGTATTTCTAACATCAATCTACTCGGGTACCCATATGAATAGATATATAGAAAGGATGCTCAAAGCCACAGATTATCATTATATCCAATAATACGACCTCTACCGTGATCAATCTAAGTTTGATCGATATCAACGAAACATAATATTACTAACACAACTTATATGAGCTACTTGCATACGCGCTCACCCGGGTCACACAGTCAGGTTTTGAAGTTGCAAGGAGAGAGCGGGAAGTGCTCACTCGTGTTGTTTCCACAACTCCTGGCTTTTCCTCTTTTTAGTGTGGTCTTCTACTTGTCCTTGAAGTGGATCCTTCGCGTATTATCTTTACAGCTGAAGAACGCTTTGAAGACGATAATCTTTCTTTCTTGAAGTTGGCTACTGTTTTACTGAAGAACGCTTCGAAGACGATAATCTTTCTTTCTTGAAGTCGGCTACTGTTTTACTGAAGAACCTTGATGTGATGTGGATGCACTTAACCAAATTGTGTTCTCGGGCGAAGAGATTTTACTTCGATGCGGCGGGGCGACTTGACGACTAATGCGAGCAGACGTACGTTTTGTGATGACTCTTTCATATGCTGAACACCAAAAAAGCCCCCGTTACCTGTCGACATGATCTTATATAGACTAAACGTGACGTCACAGCCCAAAGTTCCCCAGGCAACACCGTGGTGACCCTTCAACATCGAATAGCGCATTATTTAAAAACTAGACGTAACATAGTGGCTTAGAACCAACCTCTTATCCTTAACAACGAACGCTTTCTTTAATGAACGCAATCATTAATGTCTATTGTTTTAACCACTACCTATATGTACTGCAATGACCTCGTAGCTTGCCTTCTCCAGGCAATAATGTCACTGTTTACACAACAGTCAGCAGCTGTTCCTCAGCGTTTTTCAATAGCGACGAGTGCGACCTGCTTTGATGATCATCCCTTGACCGAAGGGCAACTGCCTCTAGTTGCGCTGCAACCGCTGTAGCACTGTAGCGACGAGAGCCTGTAGCCTGTAGAATGTAGATGTAGACTGTAGAAATTCTGATTCTCGATACACCTCCCCTTCGGACCTGTACTCGGGCTGACAGTCGGCAGCACGGGTCAGTCCGAACTCTAGTGGTCGTTATCTGGGACTTATGGTGTGGATGGAGTCCACGTCATGGACTTTGGACTCATCTCTCAGCTGGTTGTGGCTGTTGTTGATAGAGCGGGAGTCGTTCAAGGCCAAGGGCGTGTCGCCGCCAAGGTCATGCCCAGTCAGCTTGTTCGCCGGATAGAATGTTGCATCATCCTGAGTAACATTGCTGGGATCAGGGGTTGATCCGTCTCTCGTGTCATATAATGGGTCCGTACAATTTTGTTGTGAGCATTAGCACTGTGTGGTTGTAGTCTCTGTAGACGCATTCCCGGGGTTAACCCAGTCCGTGCCTCTGCCAGCCTCAAGTGCGACTTTCCCTGCTGCTTTCCCATTGACACGACACACATCTGTGTACATAAGTTTCAAAGGGATCAGGTGGACCTGGGAAATTTGGAGTGAATTGTACCACCTGATGAATGCATCGGCTTTGGTAACCTGCGAATGGGATGGACACTAGGGGGGACAAATGCTACATACTCCACTCGCACCACCAGCTGTCCTTGAACGAAAGTTGCCGTACCCTGGTTGCCAACAATTTCCCCATCTCCAGGTACATGCACCATATCCCCTACCTTCCCGGTCACTCCCCGTCTTGGAGCGACGAGTGTTCCGTAAGGGATGCGCACCAGAAGGACCAAGGGCATGAGTTGCAAGACCAACATCACCTACAAAAACATTGACTTGATTCTAACTTACGCACTAAAACAATGATATGGGCACATATCAATTTATTCTACAGATGTGGATTATATTTTTATATCTATATACAAGACGGCCGTACAGGTCTTCTCAACGGAGTGAAACGTGTTCGTCGTTTGGAATTCGCTGTGAACGATTAACAATTGGTTCACGTGCGGATGGAGGCCTATTCATGGCTTCCACTACTGGCACATCTACCCCTGCAGGGGTGTACGGGGCTGCAAGAGATTTGGGAACTGGTGTTCCCTCCTCCCCGCTGTCAACTCTCGCGGTTGGCTCGTCCTACCCCCTCACATGCGTCCTCCCCGTAACATCGGCGTGGGCGCCGCTACGTGAGGTAGGCCACAAGGCAAAATGTCGTCTAGATGAACTTTGCGCTCCTCACATTTATGACATGTTGTAGAGTGAAATTGTAAAGTGAATGTATTTTGGTAACCACAAATGGTCCTTCCCATCTGAGTGACAGTTTGGGGTATTTGGTTAGTTTCGGATGATATTTGGCGTAGACTCTCTGGTTCAAAACTAGTATATATTCGTATATATTCTATGTAGAACCTTTTTGTTTAACTTGAGTCGCATATTCACCCCTTTACTATTTATATAATGGTTTAAACCCATCTTTACCATATGTCCGGGCTATCCAATTTCTTAACCCTACATTGTATTCATATTTTATGTATATGCACAGATGATACTATTGTAAATGGTATTTGTTCCTTATAATCCGAACCGGCCCCTAGAGATGAGCTACGATGAATTAATGCTGGATTCATCAATCCCACGCCCATGAGTTTCTTATACGATTTTCGATAACATATATTGTGAGTCGTGTTTTGCAACATGAAATAGCTACAAACCGGCAGCCGACAAGAGATGTGCTGTCACAAATTTATTTTATCTCCCGTTTCGCTAATTTAAATAACCCGCATATGAAAACTAAGTTAGATATATTAAAGCTACCTGTGCATTGAAAACCGATTTCTAGACGATAAAAATGAATTATTTGATAAAAACATTACTGACACCTGCGAGTAGTATAAAGTACTGCAAAACAGCCCTGGAAATAGGTGATGCGAAACAGCCTTGGAAATAGGTGATGCAAAACAACCCTGGAAATAGGTGATGCGACATACATGCTTTGTGAAGGAATTAAATGTAGGATGACTAGATCTTTGTACCTTTTGTCGAATGTAATTGGCATGAAGTATGTTATTTGTTAATGTGTCCGACTCAGGCGCTGTATTTCTCGGACAGTGTAGTTATATGTTAAGACAAATTGATCTTGTGGTCAAGTTAGTTACTAATGGTTCATAGAGATACCGAGAGCGCAGTTTTTTTTTGTGAGTTGGCCGATGTATTTGTTAGGATGTATGTTATTTGTTAGTGTGTCTGACTTAGTCGCTGTATATCTCGGACGTGTAGTTATATGTTGAGACAATTACTCTTGTGGTCAAGTGAGTTACTGATGGTACATCGAGACTGCCCGGGACGGGTGGGGATGAGGGGAGGGGTTGACCGGAGTCAGGCGGTGTCCAAAACGCAAATGTGAAGGAATAAGATGGTCTGAAACCACATAGAGACAATTACTCAAGTCAGTTTCAATTTAGCTATGACAGTTAGCGATTTTATCTCTGGATGTGCGGTCGTTACGAGTTTTGAAAGCTAATGACTTTTTTCCCTTTTTAATGTATATATTTTTCAGAGAATCGTCAGGATCCAATGTTAAGAAACGTTTTGGTCAATTGCTTATGAGGTCTGTAACCACATAGAGACAAATACTTAAGTGGGTTCCAATTTAGCTATGACAATTAGCGATTTTATCTCTGGATGTGTGGTCCTCTTGAAGATTAGTTTTCCATATGGGACGATTGCTTACGTATGGATTATATAAATGTACGGCAATAGGTCTTGTCAACGCTATATATGATTGCTTTGGAATATTTCGCACGATACGAGGGCATGAT
>SDVV010041974.1:0-10383 GCA_016164225.1 Gammarus roeselii | reverse complement strand
TATATATATAGCCCGAACGTGGAGCTTGATTTGCTTAGGTTTATCACCGCGCTGAAAATAACACACCCGTGCATTATCATTCGCGGTAAAATAATTCCATATCAAACTTGGCGCCATCCTTCGACAAGGAAAGCAGACCGTTAACTAAATGCGAACAAATCTGACTACAAGTTATATATACTTTTACATGCATATACAGGGTCTTTAGCGTCACTGTGCCGGCACATGCGCTGGGACAATGCTTAAATACAGCCCAGAAGGCAACACCTTTGCCGGCACTGCGCCGACACTGTGTCGGTACCATGTAGTCGTATACAGGTGCAATGCCAATACTGTGCCGGCACCATGTAGGCATTTACACACATTTACACTAATATACAGGCTCGTTCACCATATAAATCATTTTACTAAAGATCTGTGAACCACACCAAGAAATACATATTTCATGCTTATAAATTGTAATTATTCAGGGTTGTATTCGTTATCCATATCAAATCACGCCCTATGGTTCTATTTTACATAGTTTCTGTATTGTCACCCACAATGTACGCATATGCAGGATCGCCGGCACAGTGCCGGCATCATGTAGGCATATACAGGGCAATGGCAGCACCTGTGCCGGCACATGTGCTGGCACAATGTAGGCACATTTACAGGCTCTGTTATTATCTGTAGCACTTTACCTTCGATCTATGATTTCCATTAGAATTAAGGCTCTTGCTTTTGCAACAAGATATTTAATATGGATCAGCTTCACGTTATGGTGGGTAAAATAAATAACCATCCTAACCTAACCTAACCTATTTTAACCAAGAATTATGGATTGTCAATCGACTTTTCATGCTTATATATGATCTTTTTTTAAGTGTTTTAGGATTTATGCATAACAAATATCTCCACTTGACTCTACATTTTGATGTATCTATTGTAGTTTTGATACACATTTTCAATTTTGATCCATCAAATATCATCAATTTTTCATATGTTAATTACATCGTTTATTTGATTGTCATAGCTATTTCCATATGATTCTCGATTTTTTTGACGCAATAATACATCACTTTTACACGTTATTCACACTCATCAAAATCCTACCCTAACCTAACCTAACCTTATTTATTGTATTCAGCCATTGATATATACATATGAAGCCCTCCACACGACTCTAAATATCACTTTAACATTTATGTTATTTATTTCGTTGTCACTCCCGACCCATATTGGTTAGCAGAGAGGCTCCATTTTCAAACCTAAATGGATTGAATGTTACAAGTATATCATATTTGTACCCAGTTTCATACAAACAAATACAAGATCTCGCACTATGTTTTCTTATTTTACTTCAATATCTCCTGGCACTACATCCTTTGATGACTTGCACGTCTGATTTGCCTTTTCTTTCCTATAGTTTTCATATTCATGACGATGACTTTGTTTCAGATGTCGTCACACATTACTGGTGGATTTATGTTTATTCAATGTTAGTTCTTTTTGGCTAAGATTACAGACCCCCATCACCCCATTACTTGCAAGCAATCGGTGCCTTAAGCTATACAACAGAATCACAGCGTGCCTGAGCAAGATCTGATCGGACTCTGATTTATATCATACCAATCTGTAACACATCTAGATCATATACCCCGAGATAAGTTTATGGCTTTGTTTCACGCCTTGAAACATATTCTACTGACTTCTGCATACCTTTGATACCTCCGACTGACACGATGTTTGCAATTCATTGCTTAACCTTTAAGCTTTTAGGATAATATAAACATTTCATTGAGAATTTACAAAGTTTATTTGTATTAATAGTATTAATTACAGATATTGCTGGATGCATCAATACTTTTTACATCGTTGTTTTGATTTGAAACGCCGCTAGAGGGAAACTGCATCTACGACACATTTCCGATGGAAGTTAATACAATGGACTAAAATATAATACCTTAATCTTAACAGACAATGCATTATTTACAGGATGTGAATTTCACGTTAGTTGCTGTGAGGGAGAGCAATGCAGAACTCGACTTCGCGAGCCCTTACACTGCCCCATCCTTAGTGAGTTTCCTCCCCCCCCCCCTTTGCTGTCAGTGATATCATACCGGGGGTTTGGTGTGTCGTCCACTCCTGGTGGTGACACATGTTTTCTTTGTTGGGGGGGGGGGGGTTGTTTGTCGCACCATCGGCATGCTGCGCTGGTGACTGCGTGTCTGCGGGCGCAGAAAATATTGCTTTGATTTTGAAGTTACACTCGAGCGTTCCTCTGTGGTCTCGGGTAACATTATTACTGCCTTTAATCTATCTACGGAGACAGTTTTACAATTTATTTTATGCGGATTAACTTGAATATTTTTGCGCCTCATTTGGAAATGCGAAATGGACCTTCGTAAGGTCTTGTCAATGGTCGCTGTACCGCGTCAACCTTGATGTATGCATGCGTGCACGTTTGGAGAGCTGGGCAGAGTTCATTTTGCCCTTGATTTGGGCCCATTTTGGAGGGTGAAATTTTGAACGTGCCATGGCGCTTAGTAATTTGATCGCGTATTTGTTTGGTAGCAATTCGGAGCGGTTCGAAGGGTCTAATAGGTCCCCTGGTACACGCAGTGTGCTGCCGTACAGCATTTCAGCGACAGAGGAGTCGAGCTCGGTCTTCGGCTCTGTGCACAGACCTAACAGAACTAGCGGGAGGCGTGTGTGCCAAACTTGCGGATTTTGTCGGCACTTCAGACTTTGCCTAGGGATGGTACGACGTGATTCGAATTTTCGGATACCGAGTAGCTTACATAAAGTAGTTGTCAATTCCCCTTCAAAATTTGCCCCTCTGTCAGTCGTCAATGTTTCGCGTACCCCGTAGCGAGCTACCCAGTTCATTATAAGCGCTTTGACTACGGTTTCTGCAGTCGTGTCCACTATCGGAATTGCTTCGGGCCATCTGCTGTATCTATCTATTATAGTAAGTAAATAACGGTAGCTATTACTGTACGGGAGCGGGCCAACGATGTCCATGTGGACCGTTTTGAAACGGTCTGAGACTGGTATAAAATGTTGAATAGGTGCCTTATTGTGGCGAGTTATTTTGGCCAACTGACAACTTTGACACGTTTGAGCTTGTTTGCGAAGGATTTTGCTCATATTTGGCCAAAAACGCCTAGGTCTTGATCATTTGGACAGTTCGCCTGATGCCGGGATGGGAGATGGTCGCGCATTGATTTCGGAATGAACGGTCTTGGCTGGAGCTGTGACAATTCGTAGGCGATGCCATTTCTGCAATCTAGTTTGTATGGGTATGCTTCGCCTTTTGGAAAGCCTCGAATTGCTCGTCGACCATGGATTTTAATTTTTCATCGTGGAGGTGCGCGTTGGCAAGTTCTTCGAGTGTTATCGCTGGGTCCACGACCACATTTATCGCATTGGCTCTACTGAGCGCACCAGCTACTACGTTGTCTCTACCGCAGATGTATCGCACGTCCGCAATGAACTCAAGAATGTCGGACAGATGCCTCGCCTCGCGGGAGAAGTCTTTGTCCAAATTTGAAGCTTGGAACGCCTTTGTTATGGGCTGATGGTCGGTGTAGAGACAAAACTGCGTCCCTTGTAGCGAATATTTTAAGTACTTTATTGAAAGGTACGCTGCAAGTAGCTCTCGGGAGAGCGTCGAGTATTTAATCTCGGTCTTTGTGAAACGCTTGCTAAAGAATGCTAGTGGTTCTACCCTTCCATCTACCGCTTGTTGCAGGACCGCTCCTGCCGCAGTCGCTGATGCATCTACTACAACTGATAAATGCGCTGATGCTGTTGGGAATTTTAAAGCAGTGTAGTTAGCAAGTTGAATTTATATGACTATGAACGCTTTTTCTGACGCGGGTGTCCAAGCTACTACTGTTGATGTGCCTTTTCGCTTGGGCTTTAGTGGGTTATTGATGGGTGCTAAAGTTTCGACAGCGTGAGGCAAGAACCAGTGATAGTAATTCACCATGCCCAAGAACCTTCGCAAACCGTGCATGTCCGCCGGTTTTGGGTAGTCTTTGCAGGCTGCGACCTCGCTCGGAAGCGGTTTGATGCCTTCTCTGCCGACTTGGTGGTCCAGGAATTCGAGGTTTTCCTGGACGAATTGGCACTTTGCCATGTTGATGACTAGGCCGTACATTTGGAGGCACATGAACACGGCTTTAATGTGGCCGTAATGGTCGTCTTCGGTTTCGCTTGTTATTAACACGTCATCTACGCACGCGTATGCATTGTCGATGCCTCTGAGCACCTCGTGCATGAACCTTTTGAACGTTTGGGGTGCGCCTTTTAGCCTAAAAGGTAATCGAGTATACTCAAATAACCCAAAAGGTGTTGTGACCAGCGGTTTTTGGTATGTCCGCTTCGTTGACGGGTATGGCGTAGTATGCTGAATGTAGACCTAATTTAGTAAAATATTTCGACGCGCCTACTTGTACTGCAAAGTCATGAACGTGAAGGATTTCGTACTTATCGTCTTTTGTTATAAAATTGAGCCTCCTGAAATCGTTTGTGGCTCTCCATCCCTCTCCTTTCGGTACGAGGTGGAGCGGAGCACCACATGGGCTTGCTGATGAGCGAACGATTCCTAAATGGAGTAGTTCGTCAAACGACTTTTAGCGATTGCGAGTTTGTCCGAGGCAAGTCGTCTAGGCTTGTTGAATAGCGGTGGCCCTTTTGTTGATATGTAGTTGACCGTGCTGTTAGGCGGGCAATGTTTTAGCGTTTCCAACTCGGTTATAACGGTGTATTTTTTAGTAGCGCTCTGCACCTGTCCTGTATTTGGTCGCCGGTGCCGACTATTCACATCGCAGCATCGAGCCGGGCCCGCGTGGCATTCGTGGTGAGACTGGTCGTCGGATCAAGGAGTACCATATTTTCTAAATTGATGGTGAGGCCATAGGGGGTTAGGAAGTCTATGCCCAGAATTTGCATGGTTACATCAGCTATGACCAAATCATATTGTAAATTTCTACGGAGTCCTAACTCAATGATTAGAGTTTTGCGGTCGTAAGTGGCGATGTTGCTGCCGTTCGCAGCTGTTAGCATCGCATCTGCGCCCTGGGATCTATTGCCTGCAGTCGCTAAGAGGCAACTGAGTGAAGCTCCTGTGTCGACTAGAAACTGAATGCGCGTCTTCGTACATTTGAACCCTCATCGCCGTAGTTTTTTCTTTGAATGTGCCCAAGTCTCTATCGCTGGCCACATTTAGGACTCAGGTTTGGCGTGTCCCGAAGTCCAAGTGCACGGTAGGTCGCATTTCATGGTCTTTGAGTCAAAGTTATAGTGATACCAACACGTATCGAATTTAGAGTTATCACGGGGCTTTGAACGACTTTGTTGCGGCGATTTTGAGCGATCGATGCGCTCTCTACCACGGCTTTTGCCTCCGCGTCGGACTGATTGCTCTAGCTTTTTGTGCTTCGCAGCTAGGCTCGTGATGCTTGTTTATATGTTGTTTAATAATGTCCGTGAGCTGAGTTATTTCTCTCTGAGTTGCCGACGCTGGCATTGCTGGCTTTAGTGAATTCGGAACAAAATTACATGCGTTGACGTTGTTTGTTGCTGGTTTGCTGATTTACGTTATCGACGGGCCGTTTCGTGTCTCTACCTCCAGGATGCGGTCAGCCTGAAAAACTAATTTCTCCAGGCTTAGCTTGTCTACTGCTAACGCAAGTATTGTTTGCACATTTGATATGAGTCTCTGAAGGAAGAGCGTCTTGAGGAACGTTTCGTCAGGCTTGGCTGGTCCATCGACTAATGTCAGCATTTGACGTAGGAAAGCTGACGGCTTTCTGTCGCCAAGTTCTTTGCTACTTTTTGTCGGGACGAAAGTCTGTACCTGTTTTGCAGCTCGGTTTTGAGTGTTGCGAATGGATTATCCCTGGGAGAGTTTAAGATGATATTTCGTATTTCCGCTGCTACATCCGGTTCTAGCGCACCTACCACTACCGTAAATTGGACCAACGGATCCAATATTGCCTGCAAGTCAAATAACGTTTCAGCCTGCGCGAACCATAAGGATACATCGCTTGCATTGAACGGTGGTAGCTGAACCGAAAATCGGCGTTTTCGGTGTCGTCACCAGCGGTGGTTGCGGGGGTGGTGGATCTTTGGTCGACTATTTCCACCATGTTGGCTTGTTGCACTTGCTTGGATCTTAATTTGCAAAACAGAATTTGGTTTAAACTAAAATGAATGTTCTGAGAACGAATGGTATTGAAAAATCTGGGATATCGCAGTTGTGCAATTCTAGACGTTGTTCAATTTGAATCGCCAGGACACCGAATTGAGATTTGAACGCTCTGATTCGTTCTATTTTAGAGTCTAAACAGTCACGCTATGTATAATTTTGAACGTTTATTCATTGATAACGTCGTTAATTTGAGAGAAGCTACAATGATCAATTCTGATGTAACTCATTTTTATATGCATTATTGTTAATATATACACAATTACAATTTAGCTCCGCTCGGGGCTTCAACACTCGGGGCTCGGTCGCCGCTGCTCGTGTTTGGCTGATCTGAACAATTGCGAATTATGTGCCGCGAGTCGTTTCCTCAAGCGCAGTGCTGTTGGCAATTTTTTTGTCTCTGTACCGCTGAACAGTCAGGTTTGACACACGGTGTCTCTCTGTCTGTTTGTCGTCGGCTGGGCGCTGCGTGCCGTGCTTGGCTGTGCTTGCCGCGTGTGTGTCCACACCGCACACCACTCAGGCTCCGGCTGCCTGCACTGTGTTTGCGCGTAGCCAAACTTCTAGCACTGCGCTGCCGTCCAGTTCAACACCTTGAACTTGACTGAATGTGAGCAGCGTAGCCTGCATCAACTTTATGTGGAAGATGCGCATTGGCCTTCTGCTGCGGGTTTGTTGCCCTTGCGCTGCGCAGCTGCTGCGGCGTGTGGACTTGTGATAATCTTAAAGTTAAGCACACACATGAATGTTATGAATCATCAGTGTAATTATCATGACTACTGGGCAGGCGTGAAGTGTACTGATGAAATAATGATTTATTTCGCATGGTTTAATTTAACGCTGCATTTGACACTTGGGATACATGGGCACGTGTGCTTGTGTTGACCGAATTTTCAATGACCGTTATCATCGATTATTATCGTTAAGTTCATTTTGTATTATTATTAATTCACTTAACTTGAGCCCCACGTGGTTGTGGATTCAATGGGTTGTGTACGTCATTAAGAAATACAAATGATTAGGTTTCTGTTCGATTGAATACTTGAATGCATAGGACAATGTATCTTTGTGCACGAGGTTAATTATCTCCAAAAATGGAATGATTATTCTGAATCACTGATCGTGCGTTTGCGTAAGGATTTACACATAATTTTACACGATTGCGACTCAATGCATTATGATGGAAAATTCCAATTATGTAATGGAAGGAAAATTTAGAACTTAGATCGCTGCACGCGTTGGTATTCCCTGTTTTGGGGTGATGGTCTGCTGTCAAACCATAAAATTCTCGTTGACGCCAAGGGCAGGGCTGCGGGCATCCAGGAAGTGCTGCGGTCTGGCGAGGCCATCTCGTTGCCTATACTGTGGAATGCAGGCCTCTGCGTACAGTTCAGTCACGTGGCCCAGTCACATGTTTTCTTAGTCAATATTGGAGCTGAAGCACTGTTTCTTCTTAAGTTGTCTCATTGGGTCTGTTTAAATTTTTAATAGTTTTAGGATGTCACCAGTTTCAGGGTTTTCGTTCTGACCTTAATAGCAATAGTTGCTTAACCAAAGGTGTTTTCATTACGAGAGAATTTAGTGAGTTTTGCTTATTGGTGAGATCTGATTTAATGAATTCAAATAGTAGTACCACGTGAAAGATTCACATAGTAATTTCAGTAGAAGAAAAACATCAATGAACATGGTGAATAATGACCTTGATATGACCAATAAGATAATGTAATCACGACCACACAAAATGGGGCGATAAAATTATCGCCGATGTAAAACCCTAAGCATGACATGTCAATTTATGAAAGTCTCCTATCATAATGGTTGGGGAACTCTCCTGTCATGGCAACGTTGCCAAGGCTCGACAGAGCTTTCCACAGCGGATGAGCCTGACAGGACAGAGACAGAACACGTTGTACCTACAGTTGTTGTAGTTAAAACAAACTTAGGACTAAATGACTTCAGTTTAAACTATATTAATAAAACCTAACTATCTCGTCTGCAACTTCGCACTGTCGACATTTACACACGAGAGGGAGAGCTGTACCTTGTAGGATGGCGTAAGGCGCGAGAGCGGTGCGGCGGACTAGGCTACAGCGGTCCTGCTATTCAGATTGAACAATAGATGGCAACACTAGAGGTACCAGGTATGTCGTTTTTACGTTGCTAAGTTATTTGCTAATTACAGTTTGTTCCCTTACACCTATACCAAGCTGGTACTATCTTTGCCTAAACTTGTCAACAATTAATATTTTGTTGCTAAAAAGTGCAATGCAATGCTTAATCACAAATTTTCCTTTAATCCAAGACTTAGCATTTCCAGATCCCTGTACCGCTGACAAGATGCTGATTGACTTCGCCTCCACTCCTTGTTGCCGCTCTTGGCGCTGATTGGTGGCGCCGAAAATCCTTGTTGCTGAATGGCTCCTTGTAGTAACGCCGGGGACTTAAAATTGGAGCTTTGCACTACTTGCTGGCAAGTTGACGTGCGGAGGGATTCCCGCCGCCAGAGGGAAAGCAGTTGGCGTGCGGAGGGATTGCACCCGCCAGAGGGAAACTGCCTCTACGACACATTTCCAATGGAAGTTAATACAATGTTCTACAATATAATACCTTCATCTTAACGGACAATACATTATTTACGGGGTGTGAATTTCCTGTTAGTTGCTGTGAGGGAGAGCAATGCAGAACGCGACTTCGCGAGCCCTTCCACTTGTGGCGTCGCTTTTTCTCACCACAAGCGCCCTACTATAGCTGCCCTACTATCCTGTACTATGTTTTATCTACTACAAATGTCTTATTATCGCCTCACTACTGTAATAACTACATTTTATTCAATTCTTGCAGTCCCGTGTAAATCAAACATTTCATGAGCCATTCTCATTATACTTCATGTCTAAGTATGCTCATTATGTCCGTGTGTGCTCATCGAGCAACCTCATGCTATGCATTCCGTGTTCTCACACACGCTACTCTTGTGTAACGATGCATAGCACATGTGCTGGCGGCAGTCATAAAGTTAGACCCAGTGTTTATTTCACAATATCCGTTCAGGATCCTCCGAATGAGATCTCGTCTTTGTCACACTGTAATTGCTAATCAGCCGAAAATTATAAACTTCTACAATGTTCATCTTTGACGTCACGTTCGCCCAGACCTCTCGATGCCGGCTCGTTGTTTATTATCCAGAACCAATCACCAAAATGCGCAAACAACACCAACCATCACATTCCTTCAGTCCTCTCTGGTCATGTCGAGCCAGGCTATTTGTGCCACGTATTCAGTATCGTTCTTTCAACCAAGCCTTACTAACCTTATCAAAATAACATCATACTTTTTACTCATAATTAAAAACTAAAAATTTCCTTAACTAAATTCAAAATAATATCATGGTAAATATTGATCAAGTCAAATCATTACTTCTTTAAGGATTTCATTCCGAATAATCATGTGTTATATACTGTGTACAGTTGTTTAGGTGTTGTAAAATTGAATATGTGGATATTGATTAATGAAGAGTAATTTACCCTTATTTTGGTTGCTCAAAAAGTTAATAAAGAATAGCTTTTGTGAGCGATAGAGTACGATCTGACTCCAAGTTATTTTTTTCCACATGAGAAGGTTAGCGTATGGGCAAGCACCAATGAACAGATAAGGACAGTAAGGCACGGTAGCTTTTGGTGATTATTATTCCCAAAACTTAACTTTGTTAGGGCTGTTCAGGGATAATATAGAAGGGGAAAAGAAGAAATATAGGTTAAAGAGAAATAGCCGGCGGAAAATCTTGGTGGCGTCAATGGATCCCAGAGGGAATATCTTCGGGGGAACCTTGTTCAATTTCTTCTACCGTTCAAATTCTGTCTTGCCTGGAGACGGGTGTCCTCATGGCCTCAGTAGCAGGGGGTGAAAGGCTGCACACAGAACATAGTTGGCTAACAATGTGTGGCAGGTAAGATAATCACATACCATTCTGCCTGCCTCATACAGGCAGACAGATTGGGTGCATGCACTAAACAAATACTAAGAGAACTAACATAACACTAAGGTGTAGCTCAATCTGGTACCCACAAGTCTAGTTAAGTGGTCAGCATAAATTGTTATTGAAGTTAAAGAATGGAGGAACTGGCTCCGTCAAGTGGTAATTTACCACTTGACGTTAGAATTAGCTGTTATAAAATAAAAATTCTTGA
>SDVV010041973.1:0-10384 GCA_016164225.1 Gammarus roeselii | reverse complement strand
ATACTAGAAAAAAAATGCATGCTCAGCCTAGTCAAAATCTAAAAATTCCTTGTACATCAGATCAGCAAAGGCTTGTTTATAGCAAGTGATATTGTCTATAAATAGATAAATGTAGCAAAGACTTTCAAAACATTATATAGGAATCCTAAATCATTGCCAAGATCTTTGAAATATTATTTAGTAAAACCAAAGCATCGCCAACAACCTTTGACAACAAGGACTTACTCTGCATTCCAGATATATTGTCGTATGTCATTTTATTTTATATTTAGCTGGAATTGTATTTGGGTAATGCAGGCCTCAATTGATGTCCTGTGGTAAAATCAGTCTTATTTTTAGAGTTTTAAATTAATAACTGTAACAGCTCTAGCCAGGCCCAGCGACCAGCTGTTCCTTTGTTTATAGTCTCATTCAAAGATAGTTTTTGGGTAATGATCTTTGTCTGAACTAGTCTTAAGGTCATCCAAAAAGCATTATCTGCCATTATTCTCAAATTATTTGAGTGAACAAAAGATCAGCTGATCGCCGGGCTGGAGATCTAATGGTTATTAGAACAAATTGTCACAAGTGTGAATCTGGCAGTAGTGGAATGTGAACTTGAGAGCAGATCTACAAGAATGAACATGAGGTGAGTCATCATTATTATGCCCTACAATAAACACAGGACGACCACAAATAGTTTGCTTTAATTGCTTACAGGACGATGAAGAAACCACGTGTCTGCTGCTGGACGAGGACAACAATTTCAGTTTTCTCACCAGTTGAGGATGATGGCTTAGTATAATATGTTTGTGATGATAATGATGACGATGGCAACTCTATCATCAATTCTGATCTCGGACGATGGTAAGGACATGGAATACAGACTGGTATGAAGACAGCACAATAACCATGCTCAAGATGTTGGAGATATCACCAATATTTAATCACGCATCACAATACTAGTCCAACACGCTAACCCCTCAGTCATCCAGCACAGAACTGTTGTGATTCAAAGTTTTGCAGGCATTGCATTGTTTGGGGTATAGAGACAGCACAACAATTGTTGTGCTTATCACTGGTATAGAGACAGCACAACAATTGTGATCAAGCTGTTTGAGAGAACATACCAACAATTTTGTTGGGAGACCTATATAGATGAACAGTGTCTCATCATGGTCTGTTGGAAAAACTTCTATCCTCACCAAGATTTGATCACGCATAACAATACAAGTCCAACACGCTAACTGCTCCACTACCCAGCACAAAAAGTCATTAAAAAATTTGCAGGCATTGCATTGTTTAAGGATGACAACAAATTCCTTGGCTATCAATGGTTTAGAGACAGCACAACAATTTTGATCAAGATGTTAGAGAAAACATACCAACAATTTTGTTGGGAGACAAATGAAATTCTCACCTTGGTTGCCCCAAGACCACCCCACACCCCAGCAAGGCCAGAGTGCAGAGCACGACAGGAGGCCTAAATGCCACAGCACGCCAGACTGCAAAGACCGGCAAAACAATGGAGCGGAAAAAACTGAAAATTTGTGCTTCAGGCAACTGATCATACAGCAGTTCTGTTGGTCACAATATAAAACATACACATACATATATACACACATATACACATAGACTGAAAAGAAAAAACTTACATAAATGCTTACACACACATCCCTACAAATAAATTAAACTTCATCAGCCTAGTCAAAATCTAAAAATTCCTCGTACATCAGGCTTGCTTATAGCAACAAAATGAATTCATCATTATTATTGATGAATTCAATTATTAAATCACACACAAGAGAGCAAAGATTATTATACACTATTATTTAAAAATTGAATGAATTATGATAATCAATCCAAAGAACCTGTTACAGTTGACAAGTATTCTGTTTTTTATTCAATACTATGATTTTGTCAAGTACAGACTTGGACATTAGCTATATGGCTCAAGAGTGTTTGACCATGATGCTCACTCTAACGCCCTTGAGACAAAATGCTGCTACCCCTGATAGTGGCATGGGTAAAATGCTGCACCTCAACTGCTAGTGATGGAGCGCGCCTGCGGTGTACATGACTATGACCTACCCAACTTGGTTGATCACTCATTGCAGCACTTCACTAAGCCAGTAGTTGAAGTATTAATAAATAAATAAAATTTTTAAACAAATATTGATTGATCAAGGGCCTAATAATTAGTGGAGGTGTTAATGTGAAAGGTTCGAGTTGACTACAGTTTGTTTGTGGTTCTGTTTAATGAGTTGGGGAACATTTGAGGTTCACAGGCTGACTCTAGGAACAGATCTGAAAGAATCGCATGTACTTATTTATGAAAATAAGTTTGTGGGCAGTTGTTTCTATTACTTGATATGTTATCATATACATTACTGTAACAGTTTGCACTGGGAAACTCTAAGATTAGGCTGGAATGAATTTATTTTCATTTAATACTAGTAACTAGCTATACATTGGCATCAGAGTGGTCAGATATAGATCAAATTTTGTGTGAGGAGAGAATGGTGAGGATCTGGGCTGCCTAGCTGCACCCAGCTTCCCATACTATAATTCCTGGGAAGGAAGATACCCCCAATGCAATTCAGCCAACCCCTGCTCCCCTGTGGATGAGATAAGCTGGACTTGGTCAAGCTGGTGCTCAAGCAGGACCCCTCTGCCCTACTTCAAGTCCCAGGACAGAGGGGGAGCCTCCACACCAGGATTGGACCCCCACTCAACTCAGCCAGAAGCAGTAATTTCAATTGAGTGTGGCTATTGAGGATGATTAACAGCTTGTGTAGTTTTCCTGTCTCTACGATAAATGCTGCCAGGGCAAGGCATGGGGGTTCTGATGTCTCTTTATTGTTGTAAATGTCTAGGATAGTTGTAACTGAGTCTCTCTATGCCATATGATTGGAGTTTCTGAAGCAGCCTAAATGTCTGCTGCACAAAAAGTGGGCATACTATGAGGTAGTGTTTAATTGATTCAGGTAGGTTGCAGTTGTTCCATACGTTTGTGGTAGAGAGGTTCATTCTGTGCAGATATTCATCAAGTCCTAAATGTCCTTTTGCATTTGTGTGATGGATACATTGATTTTTCTGTTGAGGTGGTAGTGGAAGCCTTTGAAGTTTCCAATGATTTCTTTTCGGTGCATTTTTTACCTGTATTGATAGTAAAGTTCTAGTTATCTACCTATTTCTCTTCGATCTTGGTTTTGATTATAATTGTTCTCTCTTCTTGGTTCAGTTTAAACCAAGCAAATTTGCTCAATTTGTGTCCAAGACTTAATGCCTTGTATGCAATCTTATTTCCTAGGATTCCTGCATGTCCTTTAACCCATGATAAGGCAACTTCTTTGCCTGCTTTTCTGCAGATTATGATGTTTGTAATGATCATGGTAGTGATGCTGGTGTAGCTGTTAGTAGGGTTTTGTATGATGTGTAGAGCACTCAGTGAGTCTGTTAGTTCCAGGAATTTTGCACGAGTACCTTCCTGTTTGATCTCAGTTGCTTTGAAAATTGCATACAGTTCTGAAGCCAGAACTGTGTGCCTTGGGTCAAGTTTCCAGGAGTGTTGAGTTATTCTTATCCAGTAGGAATACTGCACATGCAACAGGGATTGGGTCTATGGTCTTGCTTCCATCTGTAAAGATTTGGCCCTGATTGGGGAAATATTCCTCCAGGTGTTGCTGCATGTTGAGGTTAGTTTGGAATACCTCTCTTGCTGGGATTGTGCTGATGGGGGGTTCCCATGGTGGGAAAGTGTTTGTTCTAGTAGGGTTTCTGGATATTCCCAACTGAAGTACATCTAGGGCTTTCAAGGCTCTGAGTCAAAAGAAGTTGAAGGGAGCAAACCATCTGCTTCTGGAGAGCTCAAGGAAGTTTGCAGTTTCATGGTCTGGTGGGCTGTACATAAGTTTGGTGTATGTTTTCAGGCTCTGGTATTCTTTATGGATCTGGAGTAGTGGGATTAATGCCTCTGTCTCTAGGGACACAACAGACAAGCTCCTTCACGCTCTAAGAATGTCTGAGTGCAGAGTTTTGTATTTTGTCTAGTTTCTTGAGTGTGGTTGAACAGGCTAAGGCATAGAGGGTGGAGCCATAATCAATTTTGGCTTGGGTATAAACTAGGTAGAAGTGTCTGAGTATGAAGCTGGAAGCTCTTCATCTAGGGGTGAAGAGAGAACCTTCATAACATTCAGTCTTTGTATGCAGTTTGTTATTAATCTGTCAATGTGTGTTTTGTAGATGAGTTGTGGGGCATCTTGTTTGACTTCCAGGATCTTTTGGGAGTTTATGTTCTAGATGTTTGTGTTGTTAATTTAAGTGCGGGCTGTATGTTGGTTCTGTTAGTGGTCTAGTATTGCATTGTTGTTTTTAATGGATTGAGAGTGAGTCCCCATGTTAGGCACCATTTGTGAACAATTTGTGTAAGTAGTGGTTAAATATTTGTCCAGTGAGGTTGCAATCTGCCTTGGTAGCTGATATTCTTAGGTCATCTGCATAGGAGTGTTGGGCTCAGGATTGCTCTTTGGGGCACCCTGGCCACCAGTGGTGATTCATCTTAAAGTGTCTTGGCTATTCTGACTTGTAATTTTTTGTTTGTCATGTTTAAGTATAGCTATTTTGCTATATTTTGACAGTCCTTTCTTGGGAAGTTAATAGCAGAGTTCTTCTTTCCATACTGTATCAAATGCACTTTTAGATCTATAGAGACCACTGCAGTATGTTTCCTGTCCCAGAGGCCTCTTCTTATCTGGTGTTCCAGTCTATGGAGACAGTCAAGAGTTCCTTGGCCTTTTCTGAAGCCGCATTGCGAGTATGATAGAAATCCTCCACTTTGGCTAACATAAATCAGTCTTTCTTGAATGATTCTTTCAAGTACTTTTCCCATATTAGGGAGCAGTGTGATTGGTCTAGAGGACTGTATGTTTGTATTTTCTTTATTTGGCTTCAGAATGGGGATGGTTATCCCTGTCTTCCAGACTGTAGGGATGCATGCTGTGTGTCCAGCTTTGGTTGTATAAGTTGTGAAGTTCTATTTTAGTTGTTATTGGTAGTACTTTTAAAAAACAGGCTGGTATATTGTCTATTCCAGGGGATGAATTCTTGGGCTCCCAAATGGCACATTCAAGTTTGTCTAGTGTTATATCTTTGTTATAGTTGCTATTATATGTCTGACCAGGATTTGATCGTGGTGTGTAGGTCTTGTGGAGGGATGATATTCAGTACAGTGTTGCTATCTGCAAAGTGCATGGCAAAGGTATCTGCTTTAACTTGTGTTCTGTCAGCATTAGTTTGTGCTGTGATAGGGGATGTATGAGGTGGTCAAGGAGTTGAGAAAGGTTTTATTTTTCTCCAGACCTCTGAACTAGGGGTATTAGTTTTGATGGTGCTCATGTAGATTATAAGGTAATTTTCTTTGGCCTTTTTGATGACATCATTGGTGTTTTGTATTTGTGATCTATTTTCTTTGCAGTTTTCTCTAGTAGGGTAGGACACAGCTTTCATCAGAACTATTTTGCAGCAATTGAGGGCCAGCTGGTATTCTTTGGTCCATTATATTCTGAATTTTGTTTTTGTGTATTTATTGTTTTCATTAGATTTGTTCATGTTATTGTGTGCTGCATCAGTGATTCTTTTTGAGAGATTGTTGCTTAGCAAGTCTATGTATGTGGGGCATAGGACATTAGTGGGTTCTATGATATTAGCAAATGCTCTAAGGTTATGTTCCTTGGTTTTCCACCTTGGGGGGTCTGTTTGCATCCAGTGTAATAAAATGAAGATTAAATGTAATGCTTATGGGTAACTGGTCACTGCTGGCATCTGGGAGAGTGTTTATGGTGAATAGGTCCTTGATGTTAGGAGTGTTGAAGCAGAGGTCAAGGCATGATTGCTTCCCATTGTAGGAGTTTGTGTAGGTGTATATGTTTGGTGGATTGCATAGGAAGATTTTATCATTGGTTACCCACTTCTCCAGTGTGCAACCAGTAGGGTTTCTATACCTGCTGTTTGGTTGAAGCCCAGGGGTAGGTGCATTGAAGTCCCCAACTATGATGTGCTTTCTGCCAAGCTGGGCTCTATAGTGGCAAAGTTCTTCTATTTTTATGTTTTTGTTGGGGTAGTTCATGTTGAGTATGGTGATTTTCTGTTGATCCGGGCAGGTCACTTGAATCGCTTGCACCTCAAGGCCTCCATCATTGAAAGGATTCAATGAAATTTCATTGTAGGGGACAGATTTATGAATAAGCATTCCAAGTCCAACTCCTGGATGATCCAGTCTATGTTTTCATTCATTATTGTATCCAGGGAAGGTTGGTCCATACTTAGTATTTTCCAGCCAGGTTTCTACAAGGCAAATAATTTCTGCTTCGTTCACAGTTGCCAGTTGCTCTATCTCCGCCGCTTTTTTGCAAATGCTTCAACAGTTAAATAATACTAGGTTGAGTGTTTAGTCCATACTTAGTGAGTGTTGATTTGATAAGTTGTCTTAGTTGGATCATCATCTAATTAGTGTTTCTTTTTCCCCTTTGGGGGCTGCTGGAGCATCCTCTGCTAGAGCTGTCAGCAGAGCATTCCGCAGATCTTCATGACTTGAATGGGACCTGTTAGATGCAAAGGCTTGGTGGATGTATTCTGGTGTGCAAGGATGAGTGAAGATTGGGCTACAGTGTATGGAGTCCTGTCTGCTGCTGTGACTAAGTTGGAGGTGTGGTGGAATGGGGCTGAAGAGGGGTGAGGATGAGGAGTATATTGGCATCATAATCGTCTGCATGATTGATTGTATAAAATCACTGTTTTCTTCTATCATGACTGAGATTACCTTTGAGTTGTTTTCTTGACACAGAAATATAAAGTTTTTATTTTTTTCCTGACTTTCTCCGAGTGTCTAAGATGGATTTATTTGCTTCCATGAGGTCATTCATTTGCTTAGTGAGCATGTTACAGAGTTTTTATACCAGGTTATTGGGGTGTTCATTGTATTAGTGTTTTGTTTACTACTTGGACCATGGGGAAGGAAGTTTTCTTTGATACCTTGGACAGGCAGTGAAACGTTATTTTGAGTATGGGTGTTGGTTGTCCATGGGTTATCTTGAGATTCCCCTTGGTTGGGGTGGGTTGTGTGCTAGGGGTGGTTAGTTTGGGCATTGTTTTTTTTTGGACTAGTTTCTGTAACAGATAATGGTTTTATTTTTCAGTGATTCTAGTTGGGCCATTAGAATATCGTGTTTTTATATCATAGGTGCTGTGATTGCCATTGTAGATTTGTAGTTAATGCCTTTCTGGTTATAAGAGGTATCTTGAAATGGGCAGGCTTCTTAGCTATGGGGTTAGGACCAGTCACTTGATTGGCCCTGAATTGGTTTGCAGTGTGTCTTCTTGATTGGCACAAATTACAGATTTATGTCAGTAGGATGTATGCAAACACTCTTGCCCATGTAAATCTCATGTGCACGTAATTTGGAAGCTTACTGTCATCAAAGGTTAGCTAGATGACCATAGTGTCTACTCCATTTCCAGACTCGCCATATGGGATCCACTTGGTGATTCTTTCTGCCTTGGTTACTTCAGAGTTTATTCTAGTGATAATTTCTTCAAAACTCACATTTTACATTGATGTATGAGATTACACTGATAGAATCAATATCTGAGGAGTGGCAATAGATTGTAACATAGGAGTTGCCAAACTGCTTTTTATCTTAACAACTGTTCAGCAGCGGTTCAGGGATTTTGTTCGGAATTTCTATGTGTATTCGTTTTTAGAAGTTGGTTCTCACAGATTAAACAAATCTCTGGCCTAGGATTTTATCAATATTCTGTTTGAAGCAGATAAGGTTAAAAAGTGCTTTCTTGGCATCTGTCTCTGCATATTTGATAAGTAGGGTGTTTCCTGGTGGCAATAGGATGGAGAATCCCTGTTGTTTGTGAATGAGGTGCTGGTATTGGTGTTTTCATACGTAAGTGATAGATTAGATGCCTCAGTAAATTCATCTTCCTCCAGATATACGGACCGCTATAGTATTCTTCCATACTATCTACACTGGAACCCCTGCCTAATGGAGAACAAGATGGCGGAAGCCACTCCTGCAGTCCATGGCAGGACAAGAAAATGCGGACAAAAAGGGATTGGAATCAGCTAAACACAAGGGGTAAGATAGAATTGACCCCATGGCAGAAGAAACCTATTTTATGTATCAAGTGTACACTCATTTAAAACATCCTACGCCATATCACACGCGATCCTTCAAAATTGGAAGAGCTCACTTGTGGCGAACCACACTTACCCGACTGCGCAACGAGAGTGAGTTGGTTGGTTGTCGACTATGCTAGACGGCACTGTTCGATTAGAGGCGACTTAATCATGAATTTCGTATCCCCAAGATTCTGCATCAGCTTACGCTAAATGCAGGTAATTACCCTAGGTAGTGACGATTCGTGACATAAATACTCTTCCAGATAGTAAAAATAATTTATGTATACAGAATTGCGCATTTCTCTCTTTGAAAAACTGATATAAATAAATTATAAATAAATGAACATTATTCAACTTGGCATGATGAGCTTTGAGAACATATATGGATAAGGTGTTGATTACAGAATATGGTATGAAATCAAAATGTATACTTTAGTGTACACTCTGGTTCAGTTTGATACAGCGGAAAAGTGGCTCCGTGACGTTATGTTGCGTGCAGCTGGATATATTTGCTGACTACGTAACGAGCAGATTTCTGGAACCTTCCTATCTAACCTAACCTAACTTAGGAGCACGTATTTCTAACGTGCGGGCCAGAAGTATGAGTTTCTAACCTGCGGGTCAAGTGTACGTAATATTCTATGGTACGTAGTTCTAACCTGCGGGGCAAACGTACGTGTGTTATCCTTCATATATTGACTACCCCATGGTATCCAACTACCCCACCCTATCCACCATGGTATCCGAAATGATCTCTTATCCTGCAGTGATAACAGTTCAAATAATGTTGATGTTGTCATTCCTAGCATTCACGGTTAATGGAGACTAAGATAGTTTAACAACGCATTTTAAGTATCCTAATTTTAAAAAGTTTAAACGTAAACCTTGGTTAACATCAGCTAAATTCTCGTCAACTCCGAGTACCCAGTTGCTTAGCAACGGCAGTAAAGTCAGAACAGTGAACAAGTCGATGCAGAAAACAGTCCGCACATGAGAATACTGACGAATGTAGTGCATTCGTTTGAAAATTTCGTGACATAATCGGCAAAAATGGCAGATGTTCTGCCATGACTATATACATATGGTAACCTAATAATAGGATGAGTCAAGGTAACCTTGAAGGTTCTATGGTCCTGTTGCTGCCTGAACGTCTAGACCCAAACAAGCAGGTACGTTAGTGATTACAGTTGTCCCTATCAATATTCTGATATCACCCTTATTTTAGTGCAGTTTTCTTTTTGTGTAGTTACTCAGGGGGGAGGTTGCGTGAACATTATTTAGGTAGGGTACTCCCCCGAAGGAGAGGGAGGAGTGCCCTCGTCAAATTTGTATGTTCAAGTAAAAATGGAGCTAAATTATCCAACTATTATTATATTACAATTTCATGTATTCGATAGCGGGGAAATTGTGATGACACCACCTATAACTATTACTGATGACATCAGGTTTGAATTTTGTGGCTCTTATAATCGTCACGGTAAACACGTAAATATTTCGTTTGCCTTTCATTTGGTAGTATTTGCATATGCAAGAGAAATTCATTGAACCGCTATTTGGATGAGTATCGTTTCAAGTTGCTTTGAACAGAGACCTGATGACTCGACAAAAACCATGGATCCAGGAGGAGAATCATTAGAGCCGTCAGTGAACGGGGCTCTACCCACTGGCAACGCTGCCCCGCCTGCCAACAGAAGCAAGATCAAACCTAAGAAAGGTATGTCATTCAGTTTAAACAAATTAAAGTATGAAATGAAATATTGTTAAACTCCATTTTGCTGGAGTCATCCACGCAAGAATTTTTTTCCGTAACATATATTTATTCCATTCAAGGTGACTCTCAGTTTATCGAGCTAAATTGTGCTTACTGTCCCTAATAGAATAGTGGCATCTAAGATGACATCGTATGCCAGCTGCCTGAGAGGTTAAGAAATACTTCTTAAACACGCGACGCAAAAATATGTGGAGCAGAGCGTGCATTAGCTGCTCATTTGGATAAAAATGCTCACGTCGTTTTATAAGACGGTGCACTAGACACCGCATGGGCATCTGGTGCACTCTCTCACACGATTTGCATAGCTCTATCACGATTACAAAGCAAATGTTCAATTCCATGCATCAGCGGGTAGTGCAGGCTGTGTTACGTGATAACGAAAAAAACAATTGCAGCATGAAAACATCTCGGACACGATATATGCATTGAGGTAAAATTGGATT
>SDVV010041972.1:0-10384 GCA_016164225.1 Gammarus roeselii | reverse complement strand
GCATGGGAAGTGGGGTAGCTTGTGCAAGTGTCCAGGGTAAAGAGGGCATGGGAAGTGGGGTAGCTTGTGCAAGTGTCCAGGGTAAAGAGGGCATGGGAAGTGGGGTAGCTTGTGCAAGTGTTCAGGGTAAAGAGGGTATGGGAGGTGGGGTAGTTTATGCAAATGTCCAGGGTAAAGAGGGCATGGGAGGTGGGGTAGCTTGTGCAAGTGTCCAGGGTAAAGAGGGCATGAGAAGTGGGGTAGCTTGTGCAAATGTCCAGGGTAAAGAGGGCATGGGAGGTGGGGTGGCTTGTGCAAGTGTCCACGGTAAAGAGGGCATGAGAAGTGGGGTAGCTTGTGCAAATGTCCAGGGTAAAGAGGGCATGGGAGGTGGGGTAGCTTGTGCAAGTGTCCACGGTAAAGAGTGCATGGGAGGTGCTGTAGGTTGTCAGAATAAAGGAGGCATCTAGGTGCTGCAGTTGTTGTATCTAGATAGAGTTAAGGAAGCAGGGATGGTATGGCAGGTGTTGCTTTTTAAAGTGTTTGAAGCACACAGATGACATTAGAGGTGACGGAGCTGTTAAGAGAGCAGAATGCAGTGAGGGAAGGGGAGGTGGTCTAACTTGAACGGCTAGATTAAGGGTAAATGTAAAATGCAATAGCACTGTAAAAGAGCTACCTTATATGCAGGACGAACTGCTGGCCATCAATAATGGATCAACGGATGTCTGGTAGAAGAGATACCTTATATGCATGACGCACTGCTCACCATCAATAATTGATGTACAGATGCCTGGTAGAAGAGCTACTTTCAATGGATGACGAACGGCTTGCCATTAATAATTCATGTACTGATTTCTGGTTGAAGAGCTACCTTATATGCATGACGAACTGCTGGCTATCAATAATTGATGCACGATGTATAGTAGAAGAGCTACTTTCAATGCATAACGAACTGCTGGCCATCAATAATTGATGTACAGATGTCTGGTCGAAGAGATACCTTATATGCATGACGGACTGCTTGCCATTAATTATTGATTTACAGATGTTTTGGTAGAAGAGCTACTTGATATGCATAACGAACTGCTGGCCATCACTAACTGATTGACAGATGTCTGGTAGAAGAGATACCTTATATGCATGATGAACTGCTTGCCATTAGTTATTGATTTACAGATGTCTGGTAGAAATAAAAACTAACATTACAATGTAGTATGATCTTAATGAGCTTAGGAATAATTACTCCCACAACAAAACGAAAATACACTGAAAGACTATAAGTTAATTGTTAATATAGATAACTGATTAGGTTTAATTATTGAATGGCCAGTTCTCAATTGAGTCCTGTTACTGAGAACTGTTACGTTAAAGTAACAGTTCTTAGTACTGTGATGGTACTCGGGCATCACAGCAGTTACAGATACTGTGATGCCCGAGTGGCATAGCACAAGGAAATGTTTGACAAGCATCCACAGTGGCCCGATTATTGATTGGTTTGCGATCAACTTTCCTGAACATGTCTATTGGTCCGTGGATGGTAAAAGGGGAATGTCACGAAATAATAAGCATTTTCCAACACGTATGCATTTGAAATCTTATTTTGAAGTATCCAGCACCAGCAATATGTTTCAGTTTCCATGTTTACAAGTGTTTATAAGAGTAGGGAGACAACAAAAGGACTATTGGCCCATACTAGGTTGCCTTTTGTTAGCAAGAGGATTAGTTTTAAAGTAGAACGTCTAAGAGAGCTTCGTGTGCCATTTGTTTTTTTATAACAACAGGAAATAGAATGGTTTAGCTATTTATCGGCGATTTATGTAGAACTTATCGAGCCGCGACTTGAACGTTTCGATTGTATTGCTGTTTACAACCCCCGCTGGAAGTTTGTTCCATTCTTCGACAACTCTATTCGTGAAGAAATTGCGCGAGATGTCGACTGAGAAACGTTTCCCAACGATTTTGTATCCATTGTTCCTAGTCACTCCGTTTGTATCTAGAGTGAAAAGGCTCACTCGGTCGACGTTTTCCTTACCCTCCATAATCTTCCACACCTCTATCATGCCGCCTCTGACACGACGTTTCTCTAGCGAATAGAGATTGAGTTCACGAAGCCTTTCTTCGTACGATTTATTCCGCAGCGAGGGGATGAGTTTGGTAGTTCTACGTTGAACCTTTTCAAGTTTAATAATGTCTTTTCTAAGGAATGGAGACCAGAATTGAACGGCATACTCGAGATGTGGTCTAACAAATGCATTAAATAACTTGAGCATACTGTGCTGTTTTTTGTAAGAGATAGTGCGGGATATCATACCTAGCATTTTGTTGCCTTTCTTGGCAGCATCGTTACATTGTTTGCTGCTTTTCAAGTCGTTACTGATGATAACACCTAAATCTCTCGCTTCTGTGACGGGAATGAGTTTTTTTCCAGACATTGAATATTCGTGTTTGGGGTTATGAAGACCTATGTGCATAACTTTGCATTTGTCGACATTAAATTTCATTTGCCACTTTTCTGACCAATCAACAATTTTGTTCAAGTCTAGTTGGATCTGCTGACACTCTAGCTCAGTTTGCACTTATCCTCCGATCTTAGTATCGTCTGCAAACTTGTTAATGTTTGAGAGTACGTTGCTATCGAGATCGTTAATGAATATTTTACAGTGAACTGGCCCTAACACGGATCCTTGAGGCACGCCGCTTGTAATGTTACCCCAGGGGGAGGAAGCTCCGTTAAGTACAACTTGCTGCCGTCTGTCCGTGAGCCAGCATTTTATCCAGCTGTTAAGCTCGCCTCGAATACCGATGCTGTGCAATTTACTAATTAGGCGCTTGTGGGGGACTTTATCAAAGGCCTTTTGAAAGTCAAGGTAAATGATATCGATTGGAGATTTTGTGTCGTGGATTTCGATTAAATTTCTAAAAAAGAGTAGCAGATTTGTAAGACAGGAACGGTTGTGTCTAAAGCCATGCTGGGAGTCGCCAATCAATTTGTTTAATTCTAAGAATTCTGTGATTTTATCCGTTGTCAAACTTTCCATCAACTTGCCAATGACTGAGGTGAGACTAATTGGACGGTTTGTTGAGCTTCATTGCCCCTGTCTGTGTTTAACTAAACAAGCCATGTAAACGTCTCAAATCATCTTTGTCTCCCAGTTTTTTACACATGTATAACATATCAACAATTTACTCATCTGATCTAAACATATATTTTGCATTTAGAATGTACCGTAAAGCAATTTGATAAATTTGTACGATATGCCAATAATAACACCTGGCAATTATCGTAGAAAAACTGAGATATTGCGACTTTGGCGTATTAGGGAAAAAACTGAAATATTGCAACCGCGGCGTAATAGGAAAAAAACTGAGATATTAGGACCGTGGCGTAATAGGGGAAAAACGGAAATATTACGACCGTGGCGTAATAGGGGAATAAACTGAGATATTGCGATCGTGGCGTAATAGATGAAATAAACTGAGATATCGCGACCGCCGCCTAATAATGAAAAAACTGAGATATTGCGACCGTGGCGTAATAGGTAAAAGGTTCCGATCCATCTTCGCGTTAACAGAATCCAGGTTTTCAGGACAATTTTAATTTCCCTAATTTGAAAAAAAAATATTACCTGCTTATAGAACCAAGTGCAAAATAAGCCATTATAAGTAATATACGCGCCGTCGAACAGTAACATTTACATATCACCATAACTATTGAGTTTAAACTAAAATGAATATCTTTAAAATACTAGCATCTAGTTATCAAAATTGCAAAGTAAAAAAGTTAATTGGAATGGTCCTGCAAAGTTTGGAAAGCCAGAGAATAGGCAGATTGGCTTATGAACGCATGAACAGCACATGTTAGAATTGCATACACCCAAATTTACGTAATAAAATTTCAATTGCTTGGCAATATTGTAGTGTGGGCTAATCCGGGAACTCACTGCGAGTAACAGGGTGTTACTCCCTGCAAGAGGAATATTGCAGCGCTTAATCAGCGCTCATAGCGGCAACCAAAGCAAGAGGAATATTGCAGCGCTTAATCAGCGCTCATAGCGGCAACCAAAGCAAGAGGAATATTGCAGCGCTTAATCAGCGCTCATAGCGGCAACCAAAGCAAGAGGAATATTGCAGCGCTTAATCAGCGCTCATAGCGGCAACCAAAGCAAGAGGAATATTGCAGCGCTTAATCAGCGCTCATAGCGGCAACCAAAGCAAGAGGAATATTGCAGCGCTTAATCAGCGCTCATAGCGGCAACCAAAGCAAGAGGAATATTGCAGCGCTTAATCAGCGCTCATAGCGGCAACCAAAGCAAGAGGAATATTGCAGCGCTTAATCAGCGCTCATAGCGGCAACCAAAGCAAGAGGAATATTGCAGCGCTTAATCAGCGCTCATAGCGGCAACCAAAGCAAGAGGAATATTGCAGCGCTTAATCAGCGCTCATAGCGGCAACCAAAGCAAACTTAGTGAATAAATGGTCGGGTTACCTGTGGGGTCGGGGTAAACATATGCCCAAGTTTGCACGAGGTACAAAAAAAAATACAAATATATACTTCAGAAAAAGGAGAATCATAATAAAAGCGGCTTGGTGTTTATGAGATCTGGAAACATGTACTACTATTTAGGTACACCTGATGAAACATTTATAAAGATGAACGCGATTTTGCTCTGAATGTTGTGTAGTCACATACTAGAAATCGTCAATGCTGTGCCACAGACTAGAAGTGATCAATGTTGTGCCACTGACTAGAAGTGACGAATGTTGTACCACTGACTGGAAGTGGTCAATGCTGTGTCACAGACTAGAAGTGGTCAATGTTGTGACACAGACTAGAAGTGATCAATGTTGTGACACAGACTAGAAGTGATCAATGTTGTGACACAGACTAGAAGTGGTCAACGCTGTCTAGTAACAGACTAGAAATCGTCAATGCTGTGTCACAGACTAGAAGTGATCAATGTTGTGCCAATGACTAGAAGTGACCAATGTTGTACCACTGACTAGAAGTGGTCAATGCTGTGTCACAGACTAGAAGTTGTCAATGTTGTGACACAGACTAGAAGTGATCAATGTTGTGACACAGACTAGAAGTGATCAATGTTGTGACACAGACTAGAAATCGTCAATGTTGTGTCACAGACTAAAAGTGAACAATGTTGTGTCACAGACTAGAAATCATCAATGTTGTGTCACAGACTAGAAGTGATCAACATTAAATCTGAGTAGGGTTGACTGTGCTGATTTTTTGTGAATCAATTAAAAGCTATTTTTAGCGCCATCGTGCAGGTGAGGTTCCCTGACACTCACCAGGCAGGTAAGCATCATGCATCAGGCAACACCAGTGTTCTGTCTTACAATTCGAATCAAAATTTATTGCTTCGAAAATTATAAAATGGATAAATTTCTCAATTTAGGTTCCACATATTCAATTTAGCATGCGCATTCTTAGGTTTCATATGATTTTTGATACAATTTTAAAAAGTAGCCCAGCATGCTCGATCCTACTATTTACCTACTCTTTTGAAGGCTGAACCTCGTCATGTCACCATGCTCTAACACTGCTTTTAATGGGGTAGATGTAACCCGGTGTTACCCCGGGTACACCCTGAAACAATATTGCAAAACGGCTGAAGCCTTTGCGAACAACCCTACTCATGGTGGCAGAGGTAATCCGGTATTACCCGAACTAACCCTGATGACAATATTGCAAAACGGCTGATATCATGTCGAACAGCACTCCTTTTGATGTTGGGGGTAACCCGACATTACCCGGAGTAGCCCTGGAGACAATATTGCAAAACGGCTGTTATCATGTCGAACAGCACTCCTTTTGGTGTTTGGGGTAACCCGGTGTTACCCGTAGTAGCCCTGGGGACAATATTGCAAAACGGCTGATATCATGTCGAACAGCACTCCTTTTGGTGGCAGGGGTAACCCGGTATTACCCGGAGTAGCCCTGGGGACAATATTGCAAAACGGATGATATCATGTCGAACAGCACTCCTTTTGGTGGCAGGGGTAACCCGGTGTTACCCAGAGTAGCCCTGGGGACAATATTGCAAAACGGCTGATATCATGTCGAACAGCACTCCTTTTGATGGCAGGGGTAACCCGGTATTACCCGGAGTAGCCCTGGGGACAATATTGCAAAACGGATGATATCATGTCGAACAGCACTCCTTCTGGTGGTAGGGGTAACCCGGTGTTACCCGGAGTAACCCTGATTACAATATAGCAAAACGGCTGAAATCATGTCGAACAGCACTCCTTTTGGTGGCAGGGGCAACCCGGTGTTACCCGGAGTAGCCCTGGGGACAATATTGCAAAACGGCTGATATCATGTCGAACAGCACTCCTTTTGGTGGCAGGGATAACCGGTGTTACTCGGAGTAGCCCAGAGGATAATATTGCAAAACGGCTGAGATCATGTCGAACAGCACTCCTTTTGATGGCAGGGGTAACCCGGTGTTACACGGAGTAGCCCTGGAGACAATATTGCAAAACGGCTGATATCATGTCGAACAGCACTCCTTTTGGTGGCAGGGGTAACCCGGTGTTACACGGAGTAGCCCTGTAGACAATATTGCAAAACGGCTGATATCATGTCGAACAGCACTTCTTTTGATGGCAGGGGTAACCCGGTATTACCCGGAGTAGCCTTGGTTACAATATTGCAAAACGGCTGATATCATGTCGAACAGCACTCCTTTTGGTGGTAGGGGTAACCCGGTGTTACCCGGAGTAGCCCAGGGGACAATATTGCTAAACGGCTGTTATCATGTCGAACAGCACTCTTTTTTGGTGGTAGAGGTAACCCAGTGTTACCCGGAGTAGCCCTGGGGACAATATTGCAAAACGGCTGATATCATGTCGAACAGCACTCCTTTTTGGTGGTAGAGGTAACTAGTGTTACCCGCTCCCCGGGGACAATTTAGCATGTCGGCTCATGCTATATCACTGAGACTGATGTCTTAATAGTTGAGTGGAATTAGGAATGCCGTGTTGAAATCGGTGAATAATTCAAGACACTCAATTAATCATTTGCTGCATCATGAATGATGAGTAATAGACGAAGGAAGCTTTTATCACGAATGATGAGTAATAGACGAAGGAAGCCTCCCTTGGGCTCAGAAAATAATTGTAATTAATCATTTGCTGCATCACGAATGATGAGTAATAGACGAAGGAAGCTTTCCTTTGCTGCATCACGAATGATGAGTAATAAACGAAGGAAGCTTTCCTTAGACTCAGAAAATAATTGTTCAAGGCGAAAAATAATAGTCGCAGCTTGACGTCTTCAAAATTTCGATAGGATGCTTCAATCATTGACTAAAGAATTGACGTTTTCCATTATAACGATAAAACTCGGATTCTTCGGCGAGAAACGACAGGCAAGGACGGGAGATAGGAGGCATTGACGAAACGCTAGGCATGGACGGTGAAGGGGAGGCATTGACGGGAGAGGAGGTACGGATAGAAGCTAGGAGGCATTGAGGGAGAAGAGGTAAGGATAGAAGAAGGGAAGCATTGACGAGAGAAGAGGTAAGGATAGAAGGGAGGCAATGACGGAAGAGGAGGTAAGGACAGGAGACTGAAGCCATTGAGGGAACGACCAACAAAGACGGGAGATGGAAGGCGTTGACGGGACGACTGGAATTAACAGGAGATGAGAGGCATTGACAATAGAAGAGGCGAGGACAGGAAACGACGAATAACATGACTGGGGACAGGATACAAGGATAGTTTTTTGGATATTTATTTATTATATGTATTCAGTTATAGCGTTAGTATGCGTCGGGTGTTAGCCATATATTGTTCTACACATCAGAACATGACTTTCTTGAACAAGAACAATTTGTTTTACATTACGAAACTGATTTTCCGGAAAGAAAATAATGCGTTAAACATCACGAATCTAAATTTTATCTCGAACAAGAAAAATCCCTCCAACAAAACAGAGCCAAGTTTCACGAACAAAATATTTCCGTCGTTCATAACGAAACTATTTTCATGAACAAAAACTTTCTGTTCCAGATAACGAAGCTGATTTCGCTGGAAGCAAAATGGTCGTGATACATAACGAAACTCGATATTTTTTTATAAGAACTTTTCTTTTTAACTGTACTCGGGTTCTACTGTCAAACATGAAAACTGTACATTCTTTCGAACGAAACCAAAGTTGAAGTCGCAAATGCTGTACGTAACAAATGACTCCATTTGCAATAACATGGCGTTCGCGAGTGGCCTCGTATCTCTGGAGTAGGATCTGCCCGTCGACGTGCAGCGTCGTCCAGAGTCGTCCAACGTTGTCCAGCGTCGCTCAACGTCGTTCAGCTTTGTTCAGTGTTCAACATCCAGCGTCCGGTGTCGTCCACCGTCGTCGAGCGTTCAGCATCCAACGCTTTGAAACGTCCGGCATCCAGCGTCGTCCAGCGGCTGTCCAGCGTCAAGCAACCTCGCCTAATCTTTGTCCAGATGCAGCCATGCATCGCAGGAGAAGGATTCGTCCAGCGTCGTCCAGTGTTGTTCTATGTCGTCCAGCCGCTGCTCAGCGTCAAACAAACCTCGCCTGACCTTCGTCCAGAAGCAGCCATGCATCGGAAGAGAAGGATTCGTCCAGCGTTGTTCAACGTCGTCCAGCCGCTGTCCATCGTCAAACAAGCCTCGCCTGACCTTCGTCCAGGAGCGTTCAAGCATCACAAGAGAAGGATTCACCCAGCATCGTCAATGGTGAAGGTCTGCTAAAGAGAATAGGTTGGTATTAGCTATCGAGGCCGCCTATGCCTCCACCGCTGCCGGTCTTAATGTTCTGGGGGTCACAGGTGGGGATCCTAAAGAGGGCGCTCTGCCCCCAAAACCCTCGATGGGGGAGGCACCGTGTTGCTCCTACCCGACCCGAAGCCTCACTCAGTTGCGGGTCTCCGAGGTGGGAGGACTCGCGCTATGGACCCCGGGAGTCCTGTCCTCGATGTGAACTTGGTCTGACGCCACTGAGTGTGTGTGTGTTGGCTGGCATAACACTTTGCATCATCATGAATATTAAAAGGACCAGTACAGAAGGAGTTGGAATTCTTCTGAAAATACATACAGTGCGTGTGTTAAATTGATGGCTTGGTGCTTATGGTCGCCTTCAAAGTGAAGGTGTGTTTCAAGATGTAATAGGAACTGAAACAAATCAAATTGATTTACCACATACTTTTAAATGAACAAAAATTGTTCAAGGAAAAAATGAGTTCATCCAGTAAGTCCAGTAATCAGGGGTATGATTTTGGTCTTCAACTCCACGTGTTATTACCTTGTTACATCGCTCTAAAATTTAGTTACGCTGCAAAGTATACTCTAAACGCACCCAAGAGCTCATAATCCTGATTTGAAAATGAAGTCAATCGCAACAGTTGCACAGACCTCGTGAATTGAAATCTGTTTCGAACCAGGATATGAGGAGTGCTGGTCCGCATCTGGTTTGAAATTTTGTTGATATTTCACTGTAATAAGTTTACTTATTTTATATCGCAGGTATTTTTCTTCCTCCCTGGTGGTATGTTTTGACATCGAGTATCAAACTACGAAGAGTATCAAACGTGAAATTCCAATTCAAACATTTACACATGTTATAATTACCTGAGCCAAATTTAGAGTAATTGCAACACCAATCCTACTGTTCTACGCATTGATTGCGACACCAATCGACTGTTCAACACATTGATTTCTACACCAATCCGAGTGTTATACACAATGATTGCGACACCAATCCGACTGTTCTACACATCGATTGCGACACCAGTCCGACTGTTCTACACACTGATTGCGACACCAATCCGACTGTTCTACACATTCACTTCTTATTCGGTTTCTATTTTTAAATCCCCAACATGAGATACAAACCCGTTTTTTATACCTTTTCATCGATTTCTCAGCTTTTCAGTTACCCCTTTGATTGTCATTCCATGATAGGCCAATAGCCATACACGCCCATCTAAGCAAAAAAAATACGTCTTCCATTACCCTGTCCGGGTAATGCGGGGGAGAGTTGGCTCAAATACTCTGACAATATAGTTAGTTATAACAGGTTCGAACACATCTTCCTTGACGTCAGTTACTTGTTAGCAAGTCCCGTATTTATTTGACAATCCTTGTTGAAAGCAGAAGGTCCCTAAAAGCATTTTTCGTTTTGAACCGGCTTTACCGATCTTACCCTACTGCCGTTGCCCATGACCAAGTTTGTTCATACATTTAGCTGACAGCTGTGTTGGGACATACTGTACGTGGGTGCATTTTATATATTTAGCTGACGGCTGTGTTGTGACATACTGTATGTGGGTGCATTTTATACATTTAGCTGACGGCTGTGTTGGGACATACTGTATGTGGGTGCATTTTATATATTTAGCTGACGGCTGTG
>SDVV010041971.1:0-10384 GCA_016164225.1 Gammarus roeselii | reverse complement strand
GCTGAGACGATGGGACGTGGGGAGCTCGGGGGACTTGGGTTACCCTCCGGGATTCGTCGGGCTCTTTTGGGACTCGAGACACCTCTGCCACCCCACTCCCACCCTAACATGCTTGAGTGAAAAAATTTGTAATTATAGTCCACATGATAACTACCGGAGAGGGGGAGAGCCGCGTCGAGGCTGGTCGAGATCAGTCGAAACATGTTGAGGCGAGTCGAGTTGGTCGCGACGAGCCGAAACTGGCCGAAATGATTCGAGACAAGTTGAGACGAGGGGTCTCGTGGGACCAAGGGAGCTCGGGAAGACCCGAAGGACATGGGTTATCCTCCGGGATTCATCAGGCTCTTTTGGGACTCGAAGGACCTCTGCCCATCCCCCTCCAACCCTATCCCCTTTAACAATAAGTTCGAAATCAATCATCTGAGCAGTTTTTCTGCCCATGACGAACCTGCTCTTACTTTCTTCTTCATAGTCCACAATTTTTTCATTATGACGCTAGCGTATCTGTGTGAAAGTTCCTGTTTGTGATTCTGTGAATAGGTGTTTTTTCTTTAGTCTGTGCTCGCTCGCACGTGCACGGACCATATGTAGTTTCTGGGGTTGACCTGGACTGCGTAGCTGTGAACCCTGTGACGCGTTGTGGTTGGAGTTGATCTAATCCGTGAAGCCGTAGACCTACCAATTTCGACGATACTATCTGTGCGCACTAGCTCGTGCATATTACTCTTGGAGTTCTTAGTGGTTGGAGGCGGGTATTCGTTTTGTCTGAATCTTTATCTTACCTGAATTACTAAATTGTACTCATACTTAACCATACCGCTTAGCTGTAAACATTGTGTTGCGTTGCTGTCGGAGCTGACTTTGTCCGTGTAGCCGTAAACCTTGTACTCGTTCCAACGATGATACCTGTGCGCTCTAGCGTGCGTACATATTATTCTTCTAAACGATTGGAGGCGAGGATTCGTTCCGTCTGAATCTTACCTGAACAAATAAAGCGTACTGTGGTCGACCTGCACCGCGTGGCGAGCAGTTTTGGTCGTGTTTCGTTGCTGTCGGAGCTGACTTTGTCCGTGTAGCCGTTAACCTTGTACTAGTCTCGACGTTGTCACCTGTACGCACTAGCGTGCGTACATATTACTCATGAAGTTCTAAATGATTGGAAACGGAGGTCTGTTTCGTCTAAGCGTTTTTCTTATGCGCACCAGCGTGGGTCTGGCATTGCTAATTTTTTTACATTTTTCGAACTTTAAAGGCGTTGTCTTTTTTTTTCTCGCACACTGAGGCGTGCAAGCCTACTGGAATCTATGATCATTCAGCCCTACGGGGGAGCCTATTATGACTCGCGTTGAGGCTCTGGTGAAACTGAGAATCAAATCAAATCTTCCTCATGTCCGACCCAAGTGTGAGACTTGGAACGTGTCACATGTCGGACACAAGGAACAGAACATAGGAGAGAAGGGGGGAGGGGCTTTCCACCGCTAGAGCCTTCTGTTGTGCTGAAAAAGAAGGGACACATGTAATATTTAAGTTGTACCTACGATTTTGAAGGGCAATACTTCAAAATACACAGCACAAGAACATGAGGCGTGCTCTGCCTAGGGAGGCGTACCTGTTGTCGGGATACCGTGAAACGGTCGATTGGTGCAGCAGTAGTTAACAGAGCGGGCTCTGCCGTAGAGTGAAATACTGTAGGTGCCAGGTAGTATTTTTAATAATAGCCTATTCGTTACTACCTACACAGTAACTTTTCTCCTATGATACTAGGGTGTCCAAATGTTATTTTTGCCTACACATGCCAACAAAATATTAATTTCATTATAAGATGAAACTCCTTCTATTTCCGGACTTTGTGTTGGTGCTCCAAAACTTCGGTGCCTAAATCCGAGTTGATGGTTGTCGTTGTTGCTCAATCCAAATTCCCCCTGCGATGGAGGAGCCACGGCCAGCGCAAAGCCCGAGGTCCGGGAATCCACCGACGTGTGTGTGTGTTGGTAGTGCTACAGCTATGACAGGCCATATATTAGGCCTGCACCCCTGAGGTAGTTGATGCTGTCGCGCGGAAGCTCCCATAGATCACGCACTGACGTAATGTTGTGGTGGAGCCTGCCGGGTGCGACGGTTGGACACGACGTCATGACGTGCTCGACCGAATCTGGTGAACCCAGGCACCGCAAGCAGAGATCGGAAGGAACATTTCCCAGTCTATCCTAGTATGACTGTATGGCCGAGTGGTGCCCGCACCGCAGCCTCGACAAGTGGACCCTGTCACCCCTGGGCAGCCCCAACTCCTCCACGTCCACCCCATGCGGGTGGTTCTGCAAGATCGTGTTGACTCAGTTCATCTAACGCACGAGCTGCGAAGTGTGTGTGTATCTGTTTGTACATAGATGTGTTATTTGTAGGTTCAGGAATGGTCGCATAAAGGTAACCGAAGTGTATTGCCGGTGTGTTATGTAGGTGTTGGCTGTTTGGACGAGGGTTAAGTAGGTTGTGGCAGGGGTGTGCAAGGTCTGAGATCTTGTTGAAGAATTGGGTCCCTCTCATATCAAGATGATGCTTGACAAGGAGGTCCTTGGTTTCTTCATGCAAGTGCGGAATGGAGTAGTCTGTGTGCAGCCCGTTGCGATGCGCAAGGCTGTGTTCTGTATCCTTTGCAGGGAGTTAATATGTGTGAGTGCAAGGTCCAAGGACCAAACTGTTTGCTTAGGAGATAACGAGACTGATGAATTGTTTGTATAGTGTTGTAATTGATTCCTTGGAGTGATCGTAGGAAGTTGTAGTGAGTACCGAGACACGTTCAGTCTGGTTTTGGTGCTAATGTTGGCTATTTGAGGTTAAATGTCTTCAACGTTTCATAAATTACTTCAAGGATGGTTGTAGTGGGGCAGTGAGGAATGGGGGTGTTGTTGAGCGTGACATGGGGATGGATGCGGTGTTCACTGTTATCCTGAGTCAACAGTGTGACAGACGACTTGCTTGCGGACACCTTCATTCTGTTGTCCAGCAGCCAGACTTTAAGGGAGCTCAGATACTGCTGGAGATGTGCAGCTGCGGTCTCGTGTTTGTGGTGTTGTCTAATTATTGTGAGGTCGTCCGCGTATGAGCTGATGTGGGTGTTGGGTTCTATTGGGATGGGCAGGTCGTGCATAAAGGCATTCAAAACGGAGGTGGATAGCACGGATCCCTTTGGGACACCATTGGGGCAGTTGCGGATTCGCGAAGGCTTGTTGTTGTTGACTGTGTGTGCATGTCTACCAGAGAGGAAATTAGCAAACCACTTCTTATAATTTGGATGGATGTTGGGTGTTGAGTATTTTGTTAATGAGGACGTGTCCTGGAACTATGTCGAAGGCCTTACTAATGTCGATGGCGCATACCAGGGTTCGTTTGGCTGGCTTCTTTTCGTTCAGACCTTCATGGATGGTCTGGGTGAAATTGGTGAGGAGCGTGGTGGTGGAGTGTTGAGTTCTGAAGCAGTGTTGCGTAGGGGAGAGTGGGATGTGTGCATTAATTTTGTTTCGAACCAGTCTCTCGAAGATTTTCAAGGGGATTTGGGAGGAGTGAAATGGGTCTGTATGAGGTTGGATCTTTAGAAACTTTGATGGGTTTCAGGATGGGGATGATTTTAGCTTTTTTCCAGATGTTGGGTATTGTATTGTGTAGTACGGAAAAGTTAAAGATGCTTGTGAGGGCCACGATGGCGTGTGGCTGTAGATGTTTAAGGTTAATGTATGATATGCCGTCTGGGCCCGCTGCTGAGGATTTTTTGGTCTGGCGGATGGCGGCTATTGTCATGACTGGTGTGAAAGGAGTTTCCATGTTTGGATCAGTCTGCAATCTGTGTAGCTGTTTGAGTATCCTCCTGTTGTCTGGGTGGTGTGGTAGGTGGCAAATGTTTGCATAGTGTTTGTTGCGTATGTCTGCTTGTTGTTGGTCTGATGGTATGGTTTGGGTGTTGGGTGGAAGGATTGCCTCGTGTGTGTCTATGTGGTTCGTGTTTGTGTTGTTGAGGCTCCTAATGAGTTTCCATCATTTAGATTGTAAGGTTTCGGAAGTTAGCGTTTGCAAGTTCGTCCCGTCATAGGTTTGTTTGTTGCTCTAGGATATCTGCATCTTTTTCTGCGTTAAGGATTCGAATCGGAGTGATTCGGTCGTTGGTGGAGGGTAAATTACGGAGGTGGTTTTGCTGCTAAATTTTCCGCCCAATATTGGCCGAAATGCTGGATTGAAGCCGCGGACGAACCCGGCGGGTATGTGTCGTCTATTTGCGAGATTGAGTACTGTGTTGAAGTGTTTTGTGGCTGTGTATTGAGTGGTGTCAAAACCTTGTAGAGTGATTTCAATCGATGTTGTGAATTCGTCCCAGTCTGCTCTCATGTAGTTACGGAAAGTGTGAGGGGACCTTTTGTGGATTGGGGATCGAAGTTGGTAGTTAATGACTATTGGGAGGTGGTCGGATGACCTGTCCTGGTGGACCGCCCATGGGCTATTTAGCGCGAGGTTGGGGGAGCGGAATGAGACGCCAAGAAAAGTCAGTTGTGTATTGGGATAGAACGGTTTGCGAATGGGTATGTCTGCGTTGTTCAGTGTGATAAGTGTACCCAGCTGATCAACGAGAACACTGCCCCTCCGCGGTCACCTCTCTGCGAGGCGAACCAGGAGAGGTCGTGCGCGTTGAAATCACCTAGGGCGAAGGTGTTAGTGGTTGTGTTAAGGTAGTCTAGGTGGGGCGTATAGTGAGGTGGACATGAACTGGATGGAGGGATGTATATGTTGAATGTACTGTATTGTTTTTTGTCAATTTGTATGTGTAGTGATTGAAGTTAAAGAGTGTGGTCAGAGGAAATTGTGCGATGGTAAAGGCGGTTGTGTTGGTGAAGTGGAGATTTTTATGTACTAATGTAATGAATCCACCACCACCGTCGTTGTTAGGACGGTCGTGGCGGAGTGTTGTGTATCCAGGAAACTTTGATGTTTTGAAGTGTTGTGTTGTTTAAGTTTTGTTTCCACCAATGCCGTTTGTGTTCAATTGTAATATATTTAGGTGTTTGGCATTGGGTTGGGATTGCTGTGGTGTAGCAGGGGGTGGTGGTGAGGCCACGGCGTGTGGAGGTGGGTGCGGTGGTGGGGCGGGTGGGGTCACAGAGTCCGGGGCAGAACAGGTGATGTCCCGGGCAGAGGAACCACCGTCAGTGAGGCTGACGGACGCACAGATGAGGAGCCCCCAGAAGTGGAGGGCCGTAGGGTGATGGTGCGGGGGGAATGGTGTTATTATTGATATCTGTATTGATGTTATGGGTTGGATGGCAGTTAATGCATTGCCACCCGTGTGGTATGTTTCTATTGTTGTGGACACCAGAGCATTGCATTGTGTAGTGTGTCCATGTCTCACATCTGCACTGGATCGTGCCAGTGTGGCGTATGCAAGAACGCCCGCAGGTGGACATGGGTATGCGTTGGGACCAGTAATGGGTTCAATGTCACCGGCTTGGAGAAGGAGGAGGGAAAGGAGCGCCGGCAGCTGTTCACTTCCCCCTAGTTAAAAAACTGTGTGATTGTTGCGGCTCACTCAGGTGTCTGGTGTTTTGTCGGCAGGCCTGGGGCCCGGGCAGCGCACAGGTCGCTTCCACACCGACGCAATCGACGGCGACGTGAGCAGGGGGGTTGAGGGACTTGCGTCGAGCGGCCCCAGCCTGGACGCTCCTACACCGCCACTGCAAGCAGATCACCTCGTGACGGCCGGCCCGACGCTCGTAGGCTCCCTCTTGGACGGCCGAGTTGATGATTGGCTGAGCGAGGGGTACACAGCTGTGCACACAGCAAGTACGTTGCCCTGCTCAAAAATTGCTGGCATGTGTGTGCACGAGTAGGCGTGCAGAAAATCCCAACACCGGGCTGACTGCTTCCTGGGGCAAGCTTTCGAATGCTGTTACATAATGGTATAACTCTAATACTTTAAACCTTGACAGTACTAGGTATATATACAAAATTTACATCATTGTTGTGAACGAGAGTGCAGAGCATCGTCCAAAACGAGCCCTTACACTGCCCCCTCTCCCTCTATGATTTAGCGGTAGCGGTCAGGAGGTTTAATTTGCCGCCCACTTCTGGTGGTGGCTTTTTCCTAGTGGGTTGGTTGTCCTGCAATCGGCGCGCTGCGCTGCTGGCGCTGCTTCTGCGGATTGCTGAAGCGTACGCGATTTCGCAAACCGGTGTGTAATGTGACAGATGGTGTAGTGTTGGTGTTAAGTTCGAGCTGTCCTCTGCGGTTTTGGGCGGCATCACCACAGGTTTTAAACGATGGATTGAAACATTTTAGTTTTGCAAATTATTTTGAATACCTCGTCTCCTCGATTCACTATTTTATATGGACCTTCATAAAGTCTGGTCAAGGGCCGTTGCACTGCGTCTACTCTGATGAATGCATGCGAGATCTCTTCTAACGCGGGGTCGATTCTGCTATTGATTTGGGCCCATTTGGGAGTAAGGTATTTCAAACGTGACATTGCGTTTCGTATTTGGATTGTGAATTTGTTTGGCGCTAACTTATTATTGTCCGATGGCTCCACGAGGTCTCCTGGGACACGGAGTGTGCTGCTGTAGAGCATTTTGGCCACAGAGCGATTGAGCTCAGTTTGTGACGCAGTGCGAAGGCCCAACAAGACTTGCGGTACATTTTGGTGCCAGTCTTGCGAATTTTGTTGCTATTTTAGGCTTGATTTTTAATGTGCGATGGAACCTTTTGATTATTCCATTGCTCTGGGGATCGTAACTCGATGTGCGCAGTTTTCGGATCCCGAGGTGTTTACATTACGTGATGGTTAATTTGTAGCGGTCAATCGTCTTGCTTTTGGCCCTACTACCACAGTACCATTAGCCGTGTAAATATGCTGATAAATGTAAAATAGCAAAATAAATAAATTTATAGTTAAATTCAAATTGAGGTCTTAGAGGCCACGTTGTCAATGTACATTCTTTCAAGTATAGAATAACAGATACGTAGTAGGTAACAAACAATTAGCAACACGTCAACAGACATTGATGAAACATAATTAGGCATTTACAGACCATTGGTAGTTGCCAATTGGATGAATGGAACGAGTAAATGGATGATCACGAATGGAATGAATGAAAGGAGTGGCAATACACCATGAAGGTCGTTGTATGAGTTGTCTAATAAACAAAATATCAATGACTGCCTAGGTTTTAACAAATAGTACAATACTCAACAACACAATCAAATTCGGGCATCTCACGATACAACTCCATTTGCATTCTTGCAACGGAATTTGCTGAGCTTGCGTAGGTAATCAAAGCCTGCCAAGATGTCCGCTTACAAGCTGCAACACACCCTCATACTTGAACGTCCAGAGAACATTACAATGTTTAAAGTACCATATTCAAAAGTTCAACTCACAGAAAACCGTAGCTGGATTTGGCACAAAAGTCAAGGAGGACCAACCTTCTGAGTTCTTCCGCGTTTTCCATCCCTTCATACCACAGCAGCCTTAAAATGGTGACTTTACTCTGTGCATAAATCAGCTACGGCAAGTGTGTTTGTTGTCTGGTTCTCTTTGCTGCATCAAATACCACTATCAACCGTAACTACCCCAGCAGCACTTGCACTACGCTGCAAACCAACATTCCTTCCTCTCAGCTCCTGCCTTACGCCTTCGCGTACTGCGCCACCAGCCTGCGGTCTGCCGCCCCAGCGCCCTGATACCAACTCACCAAGCTGTGGTTACCACAAAACGCCGCACTGACGTCGCCACCAGTGCTTGCCCATCTCATTGCATCTACCCATTAATTATAAGTGCCTTAAACTGTAAATATCAAAGAAATGAAAACAAACCACAAATCTGTCCATCAATTTTTACTGGCAATCCTTTTAAAGTGAAACATCCAGACTCTGATTCGGACCAAACTCTTCGTGACCTTCAAAGCCAAACGACCGTTTCTCAGCGGGTTCGTGGCTCAGTCCTTGTTATCAGTTATCACTACTCATGACCTTAACCGACCCAGTGGATTAAAAGCCATCCGAACTGAATTCAACGCAGTGCTCCAGGCTAACCACCGGTCACTAATTCAGCCAATAAAAACCTGTAACCAAACGTCGTCCCACAAAAAACATAAATTTGCCCTCGAAATTAGCTCTGCGATCTGTTGTTAAAGTTTCGGGTACCCCGAATCTGGCTATCCAACGTTCTATGAACGAGTTGGCGACAGTTTCTGCTGTTTGATCCACCACCCGCATTGCTTCAGGCCATCGACTGTATTGGTCTGTAATGGTGAGTAGATAACGATAACCATTGCTATAAGGGAGCGGACCCACGATGTCCATATGGATCGCTTTGAAACGATCCGAGACTAGACGGAATTCTAGCAGAGGTGCCTTATCGTGGCGGGGGCTATCAGGTCAGATTAGGTGACAATACCGAGTCCATCCCAGCATGCAGGCAGTCTTAATTCATATTAACTGCCAAATACACTTGTCTTGACAAGAGTCGTGTTTGTATGTTCAGCTAGTAAAGTAAGATGCCTTCCCACCGCTCGCACACAGCTCCAATTTAATTTACTCAATTACAAGTTCTTAGCATGTATTTTGATCTATTTTAAATTTACTATGTATCAATTTATTGTTCCAATAGAAGAACGTACCATCTGTGTATGCAGAACCTTTGTTTTTAAATTGCGAGGGATTTTAGTTGACTGACAGTGTTCACAAGATTGAGCTACTTTTCGAATGTATTTGCTCATGTTAGGCCAGAAAGTTTTGGCCTTCACCGTTCGTTCTACACCTGGATGGGCGAGGTCGTACTGAGACTTCATGTACTGTTCTCGCATTGATTTGGGAATGAACGGTCGTGGCTCAGATAGTGAAATTTCGTAGGCAATTCCATATCTGCCCTCTAATTTTTGTGGATGGGCTTCGCCTTTTTGAAACGCCTCGAATTGGTCGTCGATCAGGAATTTTAATTCCTCGTCGTGAGGTAGCACACTTGCTAATTCTTTGAGCGTTGTTTCTTGGTCCGATACCACATTTATCGCATTTATTCTACTAAGAGCATCGGCTACTACGTTATCTCTACCACTGATGTATCGCACATCGGATATGAATTCGAGTACGAAGGTTAAGTGCCTCGCCTCTCGGGGTGATTGCCTGTCCAAATTTGAAACTTTAATTGTCTTCATTATTGGCTCTTGATCGATATAGAGACTGAACTGGGTTCCTTGGAGGACATATTTAAAATGCTCAATGGCGAGGTTAGCTGCAAGTAGTTCGCGGGAAAAGGTGGAATATTTGATTTCCGATTTAGTGAAACTCATGATGAAGAAGGCTTAAGGCTCTACTTGACCATCTGCCACTTGCAGGATCGCTCCTGTCGTTTATGCGCCTACCACTAATGATAGCTGGGCTGAGGCGCTAAAGAACTTGAGTGCTGTGAAGTACGCTAATTTATTTTTTATGAGCATGAACGCTTTCTCTGCCTCAGGTGTTCATGTACGTTTGATGCGTCCTACGCAAAATGAATGAATTGAAATTGTATAATCTCACCGATTTTAGTATTACACATGCACGCTGTTTGGTGTTAGCAGATGAAGCTGCTTGATTTTTCATTGAATGAATGGCACTAGCAAATTTCATATGCCTTTATTTGTAATGGATGAATTTAATTGCATTAATTAACGCAAACAACCTGGGACTTAGCCTTTCTTGTGGCGAGAAATTAATCTGACTCCGGAAAATAAAAGTATTAAAAATATTATCATGAAAATTGATTATGAAACAGTGTAGGCGATGATAAGTAATATGCCTCACTTTAAATCATCGGGTCTAGAAACACAACAAAAATCTTTGGAGGGTTTACCTTTTCAAAGTCCCACCTTAACAGGCAAGGGAATGATGCTGGATGAAGGTAGAATGGTGAAAATAAGAATATTATGGGAACTGCAATAATTGCAGTGGGTCTTATTCCACCAGCGATTCTTCTTGAGATGTTGCTCGTGGGACAGGAAGCTGTCGGTCTTGCTTGTCGTCAAATCCCGCACGCTGCGCCAACAAGGGCTGCACAAAAATATTGCGCTCTGAGTTTGCAACAATTGCACCTCATTCGGTGTGCCTCAATACAGGCAGACAAAATCGGTGGACTCAGTAAATCACATGGAAAATAAAATATGTATATCCTACTTTAGGGCTTTTCCATACTAATTAATTCAGGACTTAATGTCCTAAATGATATAATAATGAAAATATTATGTAGAGCACGATTTTCTTATTATTATCTGAAGATGATCGTTATGAATGCCTTATTTAGGTTGTACAATGAAGAGTGAATTAGACATCACACACACGCAAAAATGTATTATAATAATGTGAAAATTA
>SDVV010041970.1:0-10384 GCA_016164225.1 Gammarus roeselii | reverse complement strand
CCCGTTTCTGCGCGCACCCCCGTACGCTCGGTGAGTCAAGGTGCATGCATCGCGCCAAAACTAACTCTATTTACCCCTATCTATAATCCTTCACTAATTTGCGTCTTGGTGATATATTAACTACTGTTGCGTTCAAATGACAATGTTATGAAGGACTCAATGAAGGACTGTGGGGAACTAACTAAATGAATATGATTTACTAAGAAAAGTACTGTGGTGTTTGAATCGAAGGACTGTGCAATACTCACAAAAAGACAACGAGGGACTAGTGAAATGAGCAAAGAGGATTCAACCAAGTGCCATGAAGGACTCAGAAATGGCTGTGCAGCACTGATGGAGAAGGTACCATGACAGTACCAAAAAAGTACCGCGGACAACTACAATAAAAATTATGGAAGCAGTTTCAGTAAATTATGAGGTGACGTGTCAATCTGTTCCCCATTTTTCAACTGAGTATTCATGTTTTTCTTCCTCGAAACGTGTTTTATAACTACGTGTAACATTAGCTTACTATTTTCATTTCGGCTAATTGTTTCATCTCCAAACCTTTATTGTAACGGTAACTGAATTACTGACAATAATCGTGAACTCGTCAACGAAGACAAACAAAATGATGCAGCTAATATTTTTTCGAGAGAACCAATATCAAATAACGGAGTGTGTCGACGGAGTGTCCCGACGGAGTGTGCCGACGGAGCGTGCCGACGGAGTGTGCCATCCGACGGATAAAATCAAATTGACATCAGTAATTCCAACGACAAACTATTCTGCAAAAATGCCAGCTGTGGGTATTTTTGTTAGCAATGGTATTCATTTACAACGCATACAAATCGGTTAGGCATTTTTTTTCTGGTGACTGCAGGACCTTGACTTTTTTACTACAACGCGAAATGAACTACCACGTGTTTTTTTTCACAGTCAATATAACTGTGGTAGTGTAATTTCTAATATTATGCGTCATATTTCCCCTTATACTGCAGTCGAGCAAGCCGACAGAGATTGATCTATATAATTGTTGGTGCCACCATTATGCCACTCATTGCTGTTTTATGATTGGTCTGTTGGTTCAAAATCGACAAATGACAGTTAACCATGCACAGAGAATCCAAGCCACATTCAATAGATCAAGACTGACACCACTCTTTCACTTTATAGAACGACAAATCTGCATTTATTTTTTGTCATAGATCAGTACTGGTCGATAGGTGAAAAAGTCAGACATATAAATAAGGTTATTTGTTTATCCAGTCAGTCACGTTTTCCTACCATTGCAGGCCATGCCACTCAGAGACATCATAAGCCCCCAACCCCTTTGTATCACTTCTACCATCCTCACAGCATCCACCACGACGGACTGCTCGATTCAGAGACCTCAGAAGGTCCATAAAACTGTTATGGACCATTGTGGACCGCCTCATGTAATGGCATATTGAACATCGACTATGCTAGAGCACCCAAGGCCATCCTTTGATCCGCTTGTTTGTGAGCTAAAACACTGCAGGGTGTTGTGTATTTGAACAATTGGCCCTCGGATCAGTGTCGGTAACAGAAGAGCTGGAGACTCCGTGAAGTAACACATAACGGCAGCTGAGTCATTTGATGTAACAGGATACGAGTTGACTACATAATACCGGATAGTTAAAGTTTTGTTAAATACACAAGCCCTTGGGAGGAATCCAGTGAGAATGGTATGTTACAAGTCATGTTTTGTAATAAAAGTCGTCTATTCAAACGTACTCAGTATTTGTCCCTGAGGTAGAACTGAGTCCAACATAACCCGTTTAATGATTTTAATGTTTGTTAAAAAAAACGGTATGAAGTACTGATGGCTTGATCCACAATCCAAACGAAGGCTGCACCAGGACCGATGATCCGACGACATTTGTTAATGCACGTATTTCTAAATATAAATGTTGATGTCTGTTGATATTTAACATGCGGTAATGCTATGCTACGCATTGAGAAAATATATTTATTTAAGTCTGCCAGCCATATTCCCTTGCCAAGTATCATATTGAAATGTACTGCGTCATTCTAGAACTATTGAAGGATCGATTATCGTAGAATGCGTTTAGTTCTGATTGGGCGTTCGCCTCATACAACGAATAAATTGTATTTGGTAATAAACTCGTCCGTGCAATAAATTATTCAGATCTCCTTTTTTCAACATAGGAGACAAGTTTCTTTCCCCTCGGGGGACGCAACCGGTTAGCGTTGAATACTGTGTTGATAATAATACATCAGCTTAAAGTAAGGTTGTCTTACGTTAATCAAGTAATGCATCATCATGGTACTGTCTATTGTTATTTTGAAACAAAGTCCGAGCTAAAAAATATGAACAATTTTGGGCTGGAGAGATTTTAGAAGAAATACTGACCATTTCAAGATCATAAAGTTTTAATAATTTCCTCCCAATGTGGTTGAATACCACCGAATTTAAGAAGAACTTCAACGAGTAAACAGAGTGACCAGAAGATTTTATAATAAACTGCTTCGTTCACATTCCTGATTGTTTCATATGATACTTTGAATATTATGAAAATGGAAACACTGCCAGTAAGAACTCTTTCCTTGAAACGAAGATATAGAAAAAAATGTGTTCCAGATATGGTGGGTAGTTTTTGGACCGCTCCTTAAGAGAGTTTTCGCTGTGAACTTGTCCTTTTTTTCAGCGACATAATGAGAGATTTTACTCGTACCAAAATAAAACATTCACCTACGAATCTTTGCAAAATGTTGGCGAATTCATAACAAATAGTCAGAGTTATCCAGTCCTCGGTGAATCTCTGTTCGCAAATTACTTGAATTTCTTGTCGAATGTTTCATCTCCAATCTCTGAAAATATCACGTATATTCTCTGCCGAAACCCGTGATTTTTCTTTCTCTTTTTGAATTATCGAGTTTGTTTAAAGAACTACGATTGAAGAAAGAGCTTACACTAGGTAAATTTCCGAGGCCCAATGCGAGGGACAAAATTCAGTGGACCAAAAAGACACTGGCGAGGACATTGTGTCAGGAAGAAGTCGGCGGCCCTAGGGAGGAGTCTTTGTAGAATGCATAGAGAGGCACTGAATAAGATGGTGTCACGATTAGAATGGTGCTACTTGGAATGGTACAGTGTCAGTACCAAGAAGTAAGCCCTGATGATATCTTAATTCGTATCTCCAAGTGAATCTAAGCAAAAAATGTAACAAGGTTTGGAAGACTGAGGATATGGGAAAAATGACTTTGAACGCCTTTTTTTGCAACCCTCTGATTGACTTTGACTTTGAAATACACCGAAAAGGATTTTTTTATATATCTGTGTAACTTTAGTCAAGTATGATATCAGCTTAAATAGAGAGGCTATTCAATATAGTGGTTCATTTTTTAATAAGATATATGTAACATGAATTCAAATTTGATTCTGAATATCTGAGTCCGAAAAAATCGATGAACGGTTTCTCGTATGGCAAAATCTGCTCAAATCGATGTCTCATGATGTGTGAGAGCAAGTATAAATAATCCGAGCTCTCGTAACAGTAGCGGATACCTACTGCTATTATCAATTAATTTATATCACTTTTAACTAACATGTTTCGATGTTCAGGAATTTCTTATAGCTCGTTTATTCCATTTTTTAATTAGGTCTATATATAAATAATACTGCAATCAGTCGCCTTATTAAGAAAGGCTTTGAAACTCGTCTCTCATTAGCCACATTTTTGTCGTCGCAAAACATTAAAAAATGCCGCTATTTTGTTGTGTTGTGCAATATGGCAAACCTCAGATGCATTTTTATGTCCCTCGCGGTAAGAAATGGCCTTATTAGCGTTTTGAGGCAGCGAGTAAATCTATTTTTTTGTCTAAAGTTGTCTAAAGACCTTATAATTTTCCGGAATTATAAGAACTTTAGGAGCTGAGTTGCTGAGTTGTTGAATAGCTGAGTAGCTGAGTAGCTTAGTAGCTGACAAGCTGAGTAGTTGATGTAGCTTTTAAGCTGATTATATAAGTAGCTGATTAGTTTAGTAAATAAGTAGCTTAGTAGCTGAGTAGCTTAGTAGCTGTGAAGATGAGTTGCTGAATACCTGAGTAGCGTAGTAACTTAGCAAGCACATCTCACACTCTTCTCATTCACTCACATTACACCACTTAGCCCTTTTACGTTAAAGTTTTCGTCCGGAATACCCGCAATACACACTATTTGTCGTGAGTGTGGTCCGAGGACAGTGTCAGCAGCAGGGCTAGACAGTGTGACTGGTTTACTCCTACCGCTTTATGATGGCCGGTCACCCCACCCACAGCCATCCCGTTTGTCAACTAGATGGCATAAGCAGGGTAGCACATCAGGACAGTGTCATCAAGGCAGAGTCTAATGAATATTCATGAATGCTCTCCAGGGTCATCGTATCTAGGGTACGGATTTCTGATACTGGGATATGGTAAACGGTGGACACCATTTGCGAGCACATGTGGATACTAATAGTGAACATTTATTTCAAATAACATTGTGTCAATTATCCATCTACGTGGCTTTTTGACAAAGAGTTTGTTATATATATATGTATCACTTATGAACCCCAAAAGATGAATGCCTAAGAATACAATCCAGACTGCATATCATGTTATAAGATCTGTTACTAATATAAATTGTTACAGAATCAATGATATTTCGGAAAACGTTTATAATTTATTGAGCTGCATTAACTTCTCCGCATTCCATTGATTGTCTTGCGTGTAAAATGTCGTATTATTTTGACTCTCATCCATTTGAAATGCTGCTGTCTTCGTTCATAATAGTAATCCCGATATCTGTTATATTATCTAATCCAGAAAATGTGTTTGCAGATCTCAAGGCTTCAACTAAACACTAGTTGAATCATGAACCATTAATCTCTTGTGAACCTTTCATATTATTCCAGATCATAGTTTTGTCTGAGCTCGGTCTCCATTGCCTCTCCAGAAGCTCTCACCGCATCAAAACTGTTTGCGTCCCGACCAGCGTCTTACCAGTTTGTGTACCCAAGAAACCTGCCGTTACTGGTGCTTCTGCCACAGATGGTTTGATAACAATGACGGTCGAGTGTTTTTTAAGACAATTCCCTTAGATCCTTAGTCCATCAGCAACAAAGAACCTTTTTTTTGCGTGCGGGGGTATCCGGTCCATACTTTGCAGATAAATTCAATATTTATTTCTAATATAATGCACTGTGTAGCAAACAAATCACAGTATTTTTGTTTACATCTGCTAAAAATATATGGGAAATATGATTGTTTCATGTCACAGCTGATTGATTTTCGGTTCAAGATGATTTGAAATTTCTGATAATTTGTTCAACATAAACCATTTACAAATGTTTACCGGTATCAATACTTATTGTCAGACTTTTGCGCTTCCTCAACAAGAAAGAAACTCCTCTTCAGCCTCGCCGTAGACGCATCTTCGCACAGCCCGATCGAGAGAGGAGAGGCTTTCTCTCAACACAATTTAATTGGATTCCTAAATTCCAATATGGGGCATTTGAAGACACGTCGAGTTGGTGCATGGTTTTGTAATTGGTGTCGAAAATTTGCAACTATGTTTTAGTGCAGCCAATCTCAGAAAATTGCCTCTATATTATAATCAAATGTTGAGCTGAAAATAATGTTCATTGTTTCGATTTGCTGATCGGTTTCAGTGCACCCTCACACCCGAGTGCCTCTAAATCATTGACGTATTTGTGGCCAGAATTAGGGAATCATCCTCTGTCGCGTGCTCAGAATCAATTAGGAATTCAGTATGTTACTACATGGAATGAATTAGTCAGGCAATCACCTAACTTTCGATGTAGAGGATTCAACAACGTCGATTTACTTGAATATGTGGAGAATAATAAACACGGGTTATTCAATGAGTGACACTTACAAAATTTGCCTGAAACGGGTGATTTTTTCATAGCATATCCGTCTAAAGGAATGTGTTAATCATCGCGTACAATGCAGCATAGCCATGCAATATGTTCCAAGATCATTATTATTTATTGTTTCCCATTCATTAACCATTACAATTATTGCTTCGTTGGATTTTTTTTTCTCCAAAATAATTAACCCAGAGGCAAGCAATCTGTCTAAATTATGTTCGGAACGAATTGTGACCAAGCAGCTGACCCAGTTTCTGGGCCTTAATTCTGATGAAGGATTGACGGTAAGTCTCTGTTGTTCGGGGGTACTTTTAAACTAGTGGCAGGGGACTTCATTTACAAATGCATTCTCTCAATTTTGACTTGAAAACATCATGATTTATGTACAATATCAGGTGTCTGATCAATTAATTATTAAAACTTATCATTGTCATGTCGCTTTGTCCTTGAGATGAATGCTGAATAATAAAGTTAGTTTTATGAGCTTATTTAAGAGCTTTGTACAAGCCGCTAACATCCTATTACTGGCGAACAACCGTGGGCTTTATAATGTATAATTTCTGAAGTGTCGTCGATGCATTTGGACATTCCGGTGACGTAAGGAATAACAGTTGTTAACTACTGTTATTCCTGACGTCACCGGAATGATCTAATTGAAATGGTATACATGATGAAATGGTCGGGTATTGTTGGAACAGATACAAATACAGACTCAGAGCCAAATCTCTCTGAAGTGGGGTGGCCGACGGCAAGACTTGCCTTGCACTCCTTTTATCCACTTGCACATCGGGTCGGCTGGAGGATTCTGCAACGGTCAGTGGTTCACCCCCGCTGCGGCATAATTGTCAGCCAGTATCTTATCAAGACCCCAAGGATCTCTCTCTACATTCACTGTACGCTCTCTCGCTACCTCCACACTGATGCCTCTCCTCCTTAAAGCTTGCTCCACTTTATCCATTCACCAAAACTTTGTTCTGGCGCTGGGCCAAAGACCCTCAGCACCGTTCCAATCCCCCTTTTCACCAATCATGAACACGTGTCCGAACCTCCACAGAGCACGTGAATAAACTGTCTCCTTCAATTTCTTCATCATTCATAGTTTCGATTCAGACAACATCATTGATCCTTTCCCTTAGAGTCATTTCTGTCATAGTGTACTAATATTTCGTCTCGAAAACATTGAACCTTCTTATTTCTTCTCCTCGTGCTGTCACGTCTCAGCCTCGTGGGGCACTGTTGGGGATCACTTCCTCATTGTGCACCCCTCGCTTGGCTTCGATGCCCAAAGTTCAAGGTTCAATTCACTCTTCAGGGATTCAAAAATGTACAGCATTTGTTCACTATGGATTTCACCTGTTTCCACTGGTCCAAATTTCTCCAAATGAGTGCTTTGGTAACTAAAACATTTAACTTCAACCAATAACCCTCTATTTAGGCCGACACTGATTCCGTTCGCATAGTCATTTTTCGATTCTCTCCTTATTTAACGTCAAACCACATAAACCCGCAACTTTCTCTTATTAAACACTGTCACACTTTACCCTATCGTACCTTCTCCACCGAATCTGTCAACAGTGCCTTATCATCCGCGAAGAACTTCTAACTAAACTGCCAACTCAACCCGTTTTAAAATAAGAACTCTAATCATCGACCCTACAAACTCGCGCTCACCGCCTTCACCCCTACGTCCATGTAGAAATTTGACAGCCACATTTGCTTAGGCCCATTTATGCTGTAAACATGCGTTCACCCCGCTCTACTGTAACAAATGTTCCGCTGCTTCATATAAACTTTGCGATGGCCTAAACAAATTTCCACCCACTTCTTACCACAGATGTGCACTTCAAAATGCTTCCCTGCTGAGTTGACCTTACCGTACGACTTCTTCAGACCCAAGAAGGCCCAACATTCATGGTATTCTTTCACCTTCGTTTCATTTTGGTCGGATACAATAAACACTATATTATATTTGAACTGCCCTAAAAGTGATTCACTGAATAACTCAAACGAAGAACTCAATACTTTTTTCCACCACGACAATCGTCGATTCGAACGTTTTAGCTCAAATCTCAAAGTAGTGAGACCCGTACTGAGGATGCACCTACAAAATAAATCTGATTCCATTAATCATTCATATGACGATGGTGACAACGGAACGAGATCATTTTAAACGATTTATTCATAACTGAACATGACTGCAAAATATATGGCCGGAGGGAACTCAGGAACATTCATGTTATCTAGAACAACTTTTTTCCTCTTTTTTTCCTCTTATGTTGCGTTTGAGATGATTATCAGATTATTGAGGGATATTGTAACCATTCTGTGTTATTAATGAGCTCCATGTAGCTTCCTTGTTTCATCGTTCATGTAAGCTAGTGGAAGGTACTACATTCTATAGGATAACCGTACCAGAGCCGTATAAACATGTCATCTTCCGAACTGCTGTCGTAACTGGACTGAGTTTTACGCCGTGGAAATGATATTCATTTAAACGTCCGTAATTGCCAAACAAAACATTCCTGCTCATTCGACAGAGCACCAACGTGACGGTTTGGTAGCATATTTGTTTATAATAAATCACGTTTTTCTTTACTTCTCGGACACAGATGCTGCGCGGGCAAAGATACTATGCCAAGATGGTGGACTGAAGCCTGGTGAGTGATTTAAACACCAAAGCCTGGTAAATGATAATGAGCAGCACGGAAATATGGTCGACCCAAGTGTGTTAAAGGGCAGTGAATACGACGGAATGCCGTTGGTCAAAAAAGTATTAAATGGCATGGTTTTCTACAGGAAAATGACAGTCCAAAGTGAATGGTAAAAGGCAAAAATACCACGGCAAGATGTTACACCAACGCGTGTCAAATATCGATGAATACCGCAGAACAATGTAGACCAATTTGTGTCAAATTCCAATTAATTAATCTGAGAAATGTTAGACCAAGGCACGTTGAATGAGAATGAATTCTCCGAAAAGATGTTCGACCAAAGCGTGTTAAATAGCAATGCAGTGAACAGAGAGATTTAGAATCAAATCATGTGAAATGGTGATGAATACCACGGAAAGTTCCTGGCTAATATGTGATAAATAGCGATGAATACCGCGATTAATGGTAGATCAAAGCGCATTAAATGGCAATGAATCCCTAGAGTGAAGTTTTTCCATAGCGTGTTAAATCGCAAATAATACCTCGTAATGATGTTAGGCTACTGCAGTAGCAGTCTCTTATTCGGTCGTTCACCTGCACTCGTTCAACCACTCAACCAGCGATCCGAACATGGATAAGCCTGCTACCTTTTCGTCATCAAAGCAATAACTGCGTATTGTTCCTCATCGGAAACATACCGTTGCTTTTTCCGGCGTTTGAAGCTGATATCAATCAATCGGGTACATCTCACACCATAATTATATCCCTGGAAGTATTTGCTATGATTGTTGTCACGATCAAATATGATTCTCCAACAACTTAATATGCCGGTTTTGGTGTTTTCAAAGTATTTTACTGAAGAAGGTATTAGATTGGTTTCACGGATAAAACGTTTGTGGCTTGTTCTCAAACCCTATTTTGAAGCTCCTACGAAGATATTCTTATATAACAAAGAATAACTAGTAACAGAGTTTATTGTTAGAAATTACGAATTTTTAATGTGATGGATTGTTTAAGCCGAAGCATTGAACACAATATAATTAGGGAGAAAATATTTTTGAAATTTCATTGGATACTTCCGAAACATTTTAATAACTTACCCAAAACCATCTTCACCCACTTTTAACCCGAGAAAAGTTCATTGTATAACGAATCCCTGTACATTTTACTGTTTTTGGCGATGAGCGATTGCGTGCGTGGAATCATTGCAAACGCATGGCATTGCCGAACTAAATCACTCGGGCTGATCTACAATTCATTTCTTCTTTTTTATTTTCCTCCCAGCCCCGTATCTCAGTCCTTCCTTCGCCACTTTACGAGGGCCTCATATTTCACCCTCCATTGTCACCGCTACTCGTTTGCCCTTTGAAGTAGGGTGCTCCTTGGAAAGCCTGGGATTAAATCGAAGAAAACCTGGTATGATTTACATGGACGCTTTTCTGCTCCTTCTACGCTCCGCATGATAGCCCTTTTTGTCAAAAATCTTTGTGCAATTGGTTGAATCAGCTCGGCAGCCTCTTATGAAAGTTGATCAATTGCCCAGTCTACCTCCAGGAGAATAGTTTTTTTTCTGGTCTTTAACAAGAAGTTTTCTATAACAAACAAAAGTTTAACCGAAATTGCCATGCATAGCTTGTGTAATTTTCGTTGAACTAAGCAATGTGCTTCCAAAAAGTTGTGAAGTATTTTTTTAGATTAATCTGAGATTACTCACGTCCATTATTTGTTAATGGTGTTCAAATGCGTGTTTATAGGCACGACGATCAAAGTGTTTGAAATATCGACATAACATAAAATCAATCAATATATTAAATGAGAATTCCATTTATGATTTGATGTACTCTATTTAACATA
>SDVV010041969.1:0-10384 GCA_016164225.1 Gammarus roeselii | reverse complement strand
ACGATCCCCGCCGTGCCCAAGGATACCAATGTTGTTGCGATTAAGTGGTGATGATTCAGCCTCCATCACCGTGCCATTATAAAAAGGATGCAAGGACGATCCCCGCCGTGCCCAAGGATACCAATGTTGTTGCGATTAAGTGGTGATGATTCAGCCTCCATCACCGTGCCATTATAGAAAGGATGCAAGGAAGATCCTCCACCGTGCCTTGATGTTGTCACTATATGGCATTGTCTACACTATTATTATAAATCCATGCAATAACTCCATACACTCACTATACACGACAGAAACCACGTGGCAGCACTACTATGGCCAGGTTCGCCTTACTATCAACTTGCAACCTAGTTTCGGGCAAAAGATCTGTTGTTGTCTTCTTACACTTGTGAACACTTGTAGAGCTTCAACAGTTGTGAATACTATTTAAAAATATTGCTTCGGATACAATACTTTAAATTGTATTGCATTCAATACAATAATATCTAGTTATCGTATCGGATACAATCACACACGTATAATATTGTATCTGATGTAGTAATAGGTAGTATAGACGTACCCGTTGCAATACTGTATCTCAGTATTGCAGCGGGACCTGTGATGCAATGCCGTACTGACTCCGCAGCGCAGCGGGATCTGTGACGTAATGTTGTGTAGACTCTGCAGAACAGCAGGGAGAGTAGATATAAGTACCGGGAGAACGCAAATACGAAGAAATTAGATAGGAATAAATAGCGGTCGGGAGGGGGTTGGCAGGAGTCAGGCGGGCAGGGATCGGACCCGGTTTTGGTGTGGGCGTAGTCATTCGGGTGAGCGGGGGGGGGGGGGGGGGGGGCGGAAGGGGTGGACAGACATACAGCTTTCGTATTATTCTCAAAGAATAGGTTTACATATTTACATATAGAACACTTTTGGTATCTTTATCGCATTTCCAATGCTAGGCATACTGTATTGCAATTTATTGCGTGACAGGTTGCATATCTGCAATTTCATTGCTAGTCCTATGAGTGTATAGTATACATTCATAAGATAATTTTATTGATAATAAATCTAAGAGTTACATACAAATTTACATGCAGTATTAAAGGTTAAAACCCCTAACATTTCTTCTTGCACGAATGTTGATTTCCGAACACGTTCATGATGATTTTTTCGACCTTGCTAACGACCTGATCCGATCACTGTAGTATTAATCAATTTACACGTGGCATAGTTCTATTGAATTTAATGCTATTTTTGATTAGTTCAGCTACCCCTCCAACTAAAAATCGTTGCTAGAAAATCTCGGACGACAAAGCGATCCAAACATTTCCAACGAGTAATTCAATTTGAGGAGGAATTTACTTTCGGTGTTACACCACTGCCTATGGCATATATATATATATATATACATATATATATATTACTGTCCTAGTGTTATAAGGTTTGTATTTACGATTGCTAAAATATGTTAAAAGGTGCGAAGGTTCCAAATGATAACAAGTTATTTTATAATATTATTTTGAATTAAAACAAAATAACAGGTCAACAGGTTAACAGGTCAACAGGTTAACAACAGGTTAACTCTCAATCGAGCACGATGAGTGGGATCCCATACAATTTACCCCTACACTCCTAAAATAATATGGAAGGGCCTTATTTATGTATATAAAATGATCCTCCAATAGGGGAACCACTCTACCGTTTGGTCGATTTGAGAAGGCGTGGTTTCCTAATACCTTGACTCTTATTGGCATAGACACCAATTTAAGCCGTTAACGAATTTTATTGGCTCCTCCCATTTGTCTGTTAATTTTAGGGCTATCCTGAGCTTAACACTTCCCCCTCTACGTTATTGGATCCCGGCCACATATGTTGAATCATCGATTTTAACAAGATGCCCCAAATGGTACTTCACCAGTCAACGTCTCCTGGTCATGTAATGCCATATGGTGATCAACTGCATTTTCTAAACACACTTTGGAGGGGAATCGAAAAATGCAAGGCAAGGGGTTTCCCAAGTAACTTAAACCAGGGTTGACAGGCCAAAGGCCTACACTGTTTCTCGGGCAGACAAAAACTCGAGATTTATTGTAATGTTTGGGTAGACATTGTGCCAAATATATGTGCTAGCGAAGGCTGATCATAACACTAGGGCCACTCTACTGATTCATGAAAATAAATTTTAAGTTATAGTTTTCATTACCCTGAACGCACAACCTGCACAACCTTGATCCCTATTGACTGCTCGCCTCAGCCCAGCACGCAACAAAGCGACTCTCCTCCCTTCAAGCCAACTGCATCAGTCCTGCGATCAATCCCTGAACTAATCAAACTCGAAAGTGTCTCTAAAGTTCAGAAGACGAGGACTAACTAAACAAGATTGCCAAGTTGGAGGCGACACAGCGCCATCTACCGACGAAGGCATCCAACACCAAGTTGGTTGTTAACAAGTCGACTATTAATCATTGGCCTCCCGATGGCGATAAGAACGCTAATGATATGATGCACCAAGCGACGGATAATTAATGGATAATGAGACCGAGGCTCCGTGGCGGTCGATCAATCGCTCTGTGCTGACTGATGCGTGCATAACGTGTATGCTGCGGGCACGGAGCAACCATTCAATGGGTGGGTCACGACTCGTGCAATGAATTAACGCGCCATGATGAAAGTTTCATCTAGATCTACTTTTGATGAAGAGGATATTCTCGTGTGGGACATTATTGAACTAAAACCCCTAGCTTCTGACCAGGGGCGTAGCCAGGGGAGGAAGAGAGCGGTGGTTGTGCCCCTCCCCTCCCCACACGCATCCCTCGTGAGGTCCAGAATTATGAAGGAATGCACAGGAAAATTCCATGAGTCAGGTTTGATAACAATCCATTCAATCAAAAATGTGAAATGTCTTCCCTCCCTTTGCCATATGGCAACGTCCCTGCTTCTGATAGGGCTGTAAACAGTGAGAGGACAAGCGGTGGCGATGACTCACAGTCTTGCAAGGGAAACCTCAGTCTTAGGTTGACGCAATAACGGTCTTCTAAATGTATTCTCGACTGCTTTTCCATAATTTTATTTACAATCCTTTTAATGGAGAGAAGAGATGACTTACAAACAAAACCTCCAAAGAATTGAGCGTAGTAGAAAGAGGAAGGTTTGGTTCACCATACAGTCGTTGCAGTGGGAGGTGGGTGCACGGGTGAGTTGACTTACACTTGCAATTCCAGAAAGAGGAAGGTTTAGTCGACTTAGACTTGTAGTACCAGAAAGTAATGCCAAAAAGGCCAAAAAAATCCTGACGTCTTGCCGAATACTAACATTTCATGAAATGTGGTTACAACACTTATGATGTTTAATGAAGTGATGTGTTTAGAACATGAATGAGGTTTAATTAGGTAGGTGATTACAACATGAATGATGGTTAATGCAGTAATGTGTTTACAACATGAATGATCTTTAATGAAGTTATTCTTTTCATAAATAACCATCGTCATGCAAGCCTTTAAACCCCTACAAAATAACGGTGAATAGCACGCTGACGCTGCTACTATCACTTCAACATGGCCACTGCAAAGGGTGAGTGGGCGCTGTGTCTATCAATACATAACGAGCAGCACATAACATATCCTTTTCACCAGGCTGTCTCACAAAACAAAATGAGTTGGAAACATTACAGTGCCCCATATTAGTCTCAACACATGTACCTACGAACGGAAAAAGAATCACGTGATGTGACAATTGCACACGTGCTTGTCCAGTGAGGAAATGATGCATGTCGGCTGCACAGCAGAATGGTAATGAACAAGTCCAACACTAGAGACGTGGTATTGAATGGTACTTACATGAGCCAAGTAAGATGAGTGGCCACCGCAAGGGTCAGCAGCTGTTACAGACGAACCTGAGAAAAGAAACCAAAATTATAATTGATAAAATAACATTTTGAAATTTTCATTATGAAGAAGAAAGGTAACAAATTAGGATCTATTGGATAACGTCTATCCTAGGTACATTGAGATGATACCAAGCGCCACATGTTCATACTTACCGACGATTTGTTGAAATGAGTTTCAAAAATGTAAACGTCAATTTGTAATTAATGTTGGAGTATAATACTATGTTGTAAAACCAATAACTCACATTTATATATATTAAGCCGGTAATAATGAACACATCAATCTCCACGCAGAAGTGTACACAAAACAATAGTATTAAAATAGGAATTATTAACTTAAACGGTTGATCAAAAAAGTATACAATATTAATTACTAGACACGAATACGAACCGAATCAACAAAAAATCGTTACTAGAAAACCTCGGACGACAAATCGATCCAAACATTTCCAACGAGTAATTCAATTTGAGGAGGAATTTTCTTTCGGTGTTACATCTTGTTTATGCTTGTAAATGAATCCAGCTATACGTATTCATGAGTTAACGACATTTTCCGTCATCACGCACAAGGTACAGGATCGACCTACGGGGGTCAACACAGCAACAATCGACCTGCAGCACTTCCCTGCCAGCCTAATGCGGGGGAAGGCAGGGCCAGGACGCTGCACTTTCTCTGCGTCACGGTACGCTGGATACCCTGGCCAGGCAGGCCTGCTTGGGCCAAAGGAGAGCCTTTCCCATGCAGTTAGCTGAGGTCCGACGAGGCGATGATACCATCCGGCCCAGGCCCGTACCCATGGGGGGGAGAGGCCGCCTCCTCATGGGTGGGTGGCAGTTTGACAGCTACCCCTCCAGCCCTAACCCCTCCATACACACACAGCGAGGAAAGTCCTGGGAACGCGCCTGTTCTGGCCCTCTGTTGACCGGATGATCGCTGTCAGGGAGCATATGCTTCACTAGCTTCAGTCCTGCGCAATTCTATTCAAATTCAGTTTAGTACAAATAGCAGCGAAAATATTTCAATCAAATTTTACGTTCAATTTCTTTTACATTTTAATTTAAAAAGAACAAAATATTTGATTTTTTTGTGACATCGCATGTTGTCATAAAAGTCCACTAAGGCTGATAGTCATGCGGGCGCGTTTGTCATGCGGGAGATAAAGAAGGCCAGGATGAAAGAACAAACTGATCTTGCACTCCGAGAAAGTGGGAATAGACTCAGGTACTACTGGTGTTTTATTTTCATTCTCAATCTAGTTACAGCTACCATACTTGTTCCGATGCTTGCAAAATCGTTATGCTGAAACATACACGAAAAAAATTAATCTAGATACAGACAGCACTGTGCAGTCTGCGCTCAACAGAATCGAAACTAATTTGCTTCCGGGTGTGGCATTCTTCATAAACAATCTCCGGCATTAGTACCAGCATATGAATTGAAAAAAAATGTGTCAGACATTGATACCCGTACGGTGAGAATAGTGCTAGGCACTTGCACTAGCACCGTGAAACAAGTTTACGGCGTGTATCTACTCGTTGCTAAACGGTATAATACCGGTCAGCATTGGTTTAACGAGGAATGTAACGAGACCATCTCAAATCAATCTCGTGGGTCGGTGGCTTTCTCATCAGGTGCTGATTTGAGTTTTGTGGAGTATCATCATTGAATGATATTTCCTGCAACTACCTTCCCTTTCTTTTCTTGATCTTTTAATACAATAATTACACAGAAACGTGATGCTCTCTGAGACGTTCTACTTCAGAACTATTCTACTCACTATCAAAAGGGAGCTATGTTTGGGTGAAAAGACCCGTTGGTGTCTTTAAACTTGTGAATACCTGCAAACACTGGGGGCCATCAATTGGCTCAATGAGGTTCAGTAGTGTCTAAAGGTAGCGGGACTACCCCGTTCATTCGGCGTAATTTTATACTTGCAGATGGCATGAGTTGAACGCATCAGCTTATTACAGTCTCTTTTCGCCCCCAATACATGCTGGCATTACTGGACAAGATACAGTATCTAGATACATGTTACATAATCTCTGTCCTTATTCTTCCCCTGAATCCCTGACAAAGTGTCCAGGAAATGTATCGGACAGAGTATCGTGCCTCACTCTGGCAACTAGTAGACATGTGAGGCCAGTACTTTGCGAATTGGGCAGGTAACAGAGTTTAAAAAGGGACGGTGATACAGAAATTCCCCCACGGTTTAGACTCGAACCTATCTATGACTGGTATCAGCTAAATAACTAGGGAAAGGGAGAACACACAAGCATTTTGTTTCCACACCTCAATCACATCTCAAACGGCTGAGGCAATAAAGACCAACACTAAGAAGTAATTGGAAGATCTTTTCGAAAAGAAAACATAATAAACTATGAAGCTCTGAAATGATTAAGAAATAAAGGAGCATGAATCCAAACCCATGCCAAGACGGGCGTTTGTCGTATGTGTTTAAAATGTCTGGTATTTTAAATAGTACTTCTTGTATAATACTGTTCAACGGTGATTATCGAGTGACACTTATTTCATATCATGAATAACTTCAATCAACCAAAACCGCGCCCCTTCCCGAAGTATTCGTGTCGGCAGTCCCCCGATCACGAGCACTCACTCTGTTAGCAGGGGTCGGAGGAGGGCGGGTGCGCCCTCACTCAAGCCGAGCTCTCATATGCAGAGATACCGCAGGAGGAGGAGGTGGTGGTAAGTACAGGTATCAGTTTGGGGTGCCCAGCAGGGGGCATCATGCGGCGTATAGAGCAGCGTGTGTTATCTGACCATCTCCGGCCATCGTGTCTTCCCCTGAGAGCGGTTACGAGTCGACGAGCAATGGGAGGCACGACAGATGCAACCAGCCATGCATGCTGGGCGAGGAGGCAGTGTTGTTGGGAGGCTGGTCTCTCTCTGTTGTTAAAAGCGGTTCATAGTTATAGAACACACGAAAATTGCTTCATTTGTTGCCCAAAAAAATAAATTTCTGAGTGAAGCGATTTCACCATGAAATTCCATGATTGACAGAACTGACTGTACTTTCACTAACTGACAAACAGTCAAATTAACAAGTGGTACTCGAATCTCTAGCATACGCTTCCACAAATTAAACATGTAACGGAGAAAAACAATTAAATTGAGTATAATCCCCAAAAAATTCTACACTATATAAATTTTTCATAGCCTTTTTTCAAACGTTGCCTAAATCACTTACAGCAATTCCATGATAAGGTGGTTCAAACAGTTGTTTTTTCCTCTTGCTTATTTGGTATTAACTAACATTCAGTGTAAAGCTAAAATTACTTTTCTAAAGAGTTTAAATCATAAACGTTAACTCTTATTTTCATTTGCAACTCTATAACAAAATTATAATTATAATAAACGTTTATTTGCCTGCAACTATTAATACTCAATGAAGTTAGAACACCAAGACATGTAAGAACATCAGGAATTATATTTCAGTAGGTTCGAGTTGTAGAGGGATCCAGTCTCGAGAACTTCACACAAGACTGCACCTAACAAGACAGTCGTCTTTCAGGAACGATCATCTAATTTTACATTTGATAGAAGACCCAGCACCGAGTTCAAATAAAAATCCACACAAAACCTGCAAAGTTGAGCCTTTATTTGCCTAGGTATACCTAGACCAGCCCTGCAGTCGAGACACTCGCATCCTCCAAATAATGCCACACGACTCGGAGTCTTCAGGAGATGTCCAAACAAAGCGATGCCTCATCGATTAATCAACATTAGTTTAGAGAAGAGATCTGCGTGTGCTTGCAATGAAGGACTGGGTTTGTTTTGGTGAGTTTCCTTAAGCTGTACAGCGAACCAAGCAGAGATCGTGGGTATAGCTCGCTCTGCTGGCCACTCGCGGGAGCAGACAGGACGTATTTAAATACATTTCAAGTTAACGATACACTCAGCATTTGGGTCAGGTTGCCGGGGGGTAAAAGAGAGCAGAATAACTTAGGATTTAGTTAATTCGCCTACCCTGTAGGTGAACTCAAAAAAGCAGGCATCTGCGTGCACCTCGAAAACAAAGCATGCGCTGTGCCAACAGTGTGACCGATGCGGGTCTTGAACCTCACCACACCGAAATGGAACAGTTGTGGATCCATTAGGAGCGACTTATTCAATGGCTCCCTGTTTGCTGATCCATTTGCGTTTGTATGTGTCTCATTAACTCTGCCTATGACCCGGTACATCTACCTACACCTGGTAGGAACACGATACCTAAAGGATCATCCTGCGGGGCACCATCACAGATGTCCTACGTTTTACAATGAAAGAAAATGTTAATATGAGGTAATATCTTTAAATAATATCCAAGTGTTCAATAAACCGATCTTCAACAGCAATATGTTTCCAGTAGAAATTTGCTTATTTTTTTAGTCAAGCCCACGATACAGCGCAGCTATATCGAACATGTGTTTGCACAGACTTGAATCAATGAACTTCTGAAAATTATTTTCACCTTCCGCAAATCCCAACTTACTGGTTGACGTACCACCAAGACAACCTCGTCCCTTTGTACATCTGTGGTGACGGCTCCGTCCAGACTCCCCCCGCCGCTTTTTGGAGGGTTCACACGGCAGAAGAGCTTCACGCAACCAGCAGGGCTCGCGAGTAAACTCTACCCCCTTAAAAGGGCAACGATTGTTTTCTAAGGAGTCGTGTCTGGCTTGTAATTAATGGGGTCTTTGGCATGCGTGACTCCGTCTTCAGTCAACAGAACAGCATTATTGGTCGGTGTCTGAGTGGCTCAGCGGCCTAATGAAGGACTCCACACAGCGACGGAAGAAGAGGCTCCGCAACACGGCGTGAGGAGAAGTAGAGGACTCGCACCCCTCCGTGAGGCAAGACTGAGAACTCTCACCTTGTCGTGAGGCAATGCGGATGAGGAATCTACAGAGAGATCAAAGAACAGGTACTCCCTATCCCGGCGTGAGGCAAGGTCGTACCCCGGTATGAGTCAAGAATGGGGATTAGCCCCTGGTGTGAGTCAAAGTCGTACCCCGGCATGAGTCAAGAATGAGGATTAGCCCCCTGGCGTGAGGCAAGGTCGTCTCCGGCATGAGTCAAGAATGGGGATTAGCCCCCTGGCGTGAGGCAAGGTCGTCTCCGGCATGAGTCAAGAATGGGGATTAGCCCCCTGGCGTGAGGCAAGGTCGTCTCCGGCATGAGTCAAGAATGGGGATTAGCCCCCTGGCGTGAGGCAAGGTCGTCTCCGGCATGAGTCAAGAATGGGGATTAGCCCCCTGGCGTGAGGCAAGGTCGTACCCCGGCATGAGTCAAGAATGGGGATTTGCCCCCTGGCGTGAGGCAAGGTCGTACCCCGGCATGAGTCAAGAATGGGGATTTGCCCCCTGGCGTGAAGCAAGACTAAAACTCCAAATATCAACGAAGAACTGGAACTTAGCGTCCCAGCGCGAGGCAAAACAGAACAAAAACTCACAAGAGTGAGTCTGAAACAAAGGATTCTTCAAACCGGTGAGAAGAAAAACTTCTACAAGCCACAGCGTGGATCAAAACTAGCAAGTACATCCCCTATGCGAGGATATACTGCAAGGCCGCGTCACACGAGAGGCAAGGCACACTTTACACAAGAGAATCTGCCAGAACTGGACCTGTTGTTTTTTATACGACCGTGCAGAAAAGGGAGGTTGCGCACTGTTGAGAAGGGATGGGTCGTGCGGGTGTATGGTGATGGGGGCAGAACGGGAAGAGATGGGTCGTACGAGTTTAGGGTGATGGGGGCAGGACGGGAAGGCATGGGTCGTGCGAGTACAGAGTGATAAGGCAGGACATTAAGAGATGAGTCGTGCGGTTGTTGGGTCACAATATAATGATACTAATATTATTTATTAAGGCACTCAAGTATAATAATAGTTACAGAGAAACAAGGTTAATAAGATGCTCCGGCGAAAACATTTAAAGTACTCACCCTATGGGGTCAGGACTGGGAGAAATTGGGCGTGTGGGTGTTGAATGATGAGAACAGGACATGAAGAGATGGGTCGTGCAAGTGTGGTGTGATGGGAGGCAGAATGGGAAGCGACGAGTAGTGTGGGTGTAGGGAGATGGGTGAAGAATCGGAAGAAATTGGGTGAACGGGTGTAGGGTGGTAGGGACAATACGGGAATGGATAAAACGAGCGAGTGAGGGATGAGTGGAGCAGGACGGGCTGAAATGGGGCGTGCGGTGTAGGGCTATGCAGGCGAGGAAAGCAGAAGTAGTTCGTGTGGGTGTAGAAAGACGGAAGAAGGACACTCGTGATAGCAGCGCTTGTTAGTCGTTATTCCATTCAATTCCTTCTAGAAATTTAAAGCCCACTGCGTGTGGGTGGCCACACGCGATTATAATACGATAACGCAATCCCTCTAGTATCATCTGGCCAGTGTCAATTCTGTCTGTTTCAACGGAACAGATTTTTTTTCATGATGATTTCAATTCCAAGCATGTATTCGGTGAGTTCACATTGATAATGAGACGTGTGATCACATGAGATATATTTACTAGCTGTG
>SDVV010041968.1:0-10384 GCA_016164225.1 Gammarus roeselii | reverse complement strand
TGTATGGGTGGGTATCGGTGCTGAAGGAGCATCTTGTATGGGTGGGTATCGGTGCTGAAGGAGCATCTTGTATGGGTATCGGTGCTGAAGGAGCATCTTGTATGGGTATCGGTGCTGAAGGGGCATCTTGTATGGGTGGGTATCGGTACTGAAGGAGCATCTTGTATGGGTGGGTATCGGCGCTGAAGGGGCATCTTGTATGGGTGGGTATCGGTGCTGAAGGGGCATCTTGTATGGGTGGGTATCGGCGCTGAAGGAGCATCTTGTATAGGTGGGTATCGGCGCTGAAGGAGCATCTTGTATGAGTGAGTATCGGTACTGAAGGAGCATCTTGTATGGGTGGGTATCGGCGCTGAAGGAGCATATTGTATGGGTGGGTATCGGTACTGAAGAAGCATCTTGTATGGGTGGGTATCGGCGCTGAAGGGGCATCTTGCATAGGTATCAGTCGAACATAGGTAATTAAACTCCTTCAGAAACAGTTGATAGTCGCCCAATTAGTAACTTAGTAGTTTCTTAGTTAATAGAAGTAGCAGGTTTAGAGGAGGCCCTCGATGTCACTGTGACCACAGTGTTTACAGTCTATACATCAGCGGACAGGAGGCACTTGACAACAAGTGGTCACTAATAACCTAACGGCCGCCGCGAACGACGACCTCACACACCGACCAACACTAGCTGGCTCCACTTGCATGAAGCGGTCATGTGGCGAGGAGCACACCCGCCGACCAACACTTGCTGGCTCCACTTGCATCAAGCGGGCGTGATGCGAGGAGCTCTATTGGAGGGACTAATTGGGTCCTTGGGCTGGGGGACTGAAAGCGGCACCAGGTACATGAGATCAAATTAGACTATATAAGCACAGAGTTTATTTGAGATCGAATTGATATCAAAAATCTCATACGACAATTTGACAACTCGACAATAACCGAACGAGTCTTCTGATCGTGCCTACCGAACGAGTCTTCTGATCGTGCCTACCGAACGAGTCTTCTGATCGTGCCTACCGAACGAGTCTTCTGATCGTGCATAGAGTTATCAGAACGACAAGCAAGTGGACATCGTGTTCATTCGGCCAGGCCATAACGTATACTGTACACACGTCGTCTCAAGCGATTTTCAGAGGTTCTGAAGGCCATCGCAAGGACAGCGTTGAGCCATCATTGGAGCTAATGAAGTCCATGGGTTGCCTTAATTCAAGGTTAATTCCTTCAGTCTGTGGTCACACAGCAGGCTCGGACGACACTTATGTGTGCCAGCAGGGCGGAGCAGACAGGGAAGAGGGTGACACAGACCAAATTCAGGAGTATGCGGGCAGACAAACTTGCACACTGAACACTTCAGAAGGTCTACACCCAGAAGATGAATAGAGCTGTGGAGCAATGCATGGTCAGAAATATCAAACCCAGAAGCGGCGGCTCACGGCAGCCATTAGTGTAATAGGTATTTGACGTTCTTCTATATGCGTCTCAGTCAAGGCTAAAGGATGGAATTGGTTTGTTATTGTATCACTTTGAACTGTGGCAACATTAGATAAAGGGGTTCCATCTCCACCGGGGGTTTGACGCGAGTCATGGGGAGCTCCCCCGCAGGACGCGATGCAGACTAGTGTGTTAAAAATTGAACACGTCATGTGCGTGCCATATTTGAACATAGCGCGTAATAAAAATATTTGAAGCCATGTGTCAACTACTTTAAACCACGTATAATTCATATTTGAGGCCACCCACCCACCACCTAGAGAAAAATACCAACCGAAGTATTTGAACACATGAAAAACAAAAGCCTGTGGATATCAGAAACCGATATAAAAACGTACATAACCTCACACTATTCTCCTATGAATATAATGGCTAAAATTACACTTATGAGCGATTGTTTCTTTTACTGAGGATGCAAGAGAAAATCACATATCTTACGCCGTTTTCCTAAATGAGACCCATGATACGTCAGCGCGTTGGAGCAAACAAGCACACATAAAATATGGACCAGGTGTATTTTTAAATGAAAAATACTTGAAAGAGTTTCGATGACAACGTGAACGTAATACTTCATAAAGGTTCGATGACAACAAACGTAATACTTCGAAAAGGATCGATGACCACGTAAACGTAATACTTCATAAAGGTTCGATGACAACAAACGTAATACTTCAAAAAGGATCGATGACAACGTAAACGTAATACTTCAAAAAGGTTCGATGTCAACGCAAACGTAATACTTCAAAAAGGTTTGATGACAACGTAAACGTAATACTTCAAAAAGGTTCGATGACAACGAAAAAAGTAATACTTCAAAAAACTTCGATGACAACGTAAACGTAATACTTCAAAAAGGTTCGATGTCAACGTAAACGTAATACTTCAAAAAGGTTCGATGACAACGTAAACGTAATACTTCAAAAAGGTTCGATGACAACGTAAACGTAATACTTCAAAAAGGTTCGATGTCAACGTAAACGTAATACTTCAAAAAGGTTTGATGACAACGTAAACGTAATACTTCAAAAAGGTTCGATGACAACGTAAACGTAATACTTCAAAAAGGTTCGATGACAGCGTGAACGTAATAATTCAAAAAGGTTCGATGACAACATAAACGTAATACTTCAAAAAGACTCGATGACAACGTAAACGTAATACTTCAAAAAGATTCGATGACAACGTAAACGTAATACTTCAAAAAGATTCGATGACAACGTAAACGTAATACTTCAAAAAGGTTCGATGACAATGTGAACGTAATACTTCAAAAAGGTTCGATGACCACGTAAACGTAATATTTCAAAGAGGTTCGATGACAACGTAAACGTAATACTTCAAAAAGATTAGATGACAAGGTAAGCGTAATACTTCGATAAGGTTCGATGACAACGTAAACTTCAACAAGGTTCGATAACAACGTGGACGTGATACTTCGAAAAGGTTCGATGACAACGTAAAAAGATTTGATGAGAACGTAAACGTAAATGAAAAGTACGAGCTACACGAAACAAAAATCGACAAAAGAACGTACAATATAGACTGACGAAATACAGCCTAAAAGTTAGAGCGGGGAGCTTCAACGAAGGAAACAAAAGACGAGGGCAAAAACGGACCAGCGTCCAGCCTTGGGAGGAGTTGTGAGGGAAATGGTGGGCTGGTTAATAACTACAGGCACATTCTGTTGCAGCCGCAATGTAACGTCACAGATTGGACGTTACAACGTAACGTCACCGGCTTATTGAATGAAGTGGCAATGTAACGTCACATGCAGGAGGAATGACGTCGAAATGCAACGTCACAGGCTGGAGGAATGATGTCACCGTGTAACGCCACAGGCTGGAGGAATGGAGTGACAATGTCACGTCACAGGCAGGAGGAATGACGTCGAAATGCAACGTCACAGGCTGAAGGAACGACGTCACCGTGTAACGTCACAGGCTGGAGGAATGAAGTGGCAATGTCACGTCACAGGCAGGAGGAATGAAGTCAAAATGTCACGTCACAGGCAGGAGGAATGCTGTCGAAATGCAACGTCACAGGCTGGAGGAATGAAGTCGCAATGTAATGTCACAGGCTGGAGGAATGAAGTTGCAATGCCACGTCACAGGCTGGAGGAATGAAGTGGCAATGTCATGTCACAGGCTGGAGGAATGAAGTGGCAATGTCATGTCACAGGCTGGAGGAATGAAGTGGCAATGTCACGTCACAGGCAGGAGGAATGAAATTGCAATGTAACGTCACAAGCAGGAGGAATGAAGTCGCTATGTAACGTCGCAGGCTATCTGTGGTGGAATGAAGCCAACACAACACTGTGCGGCTCGCAAGAAACGTGTAATAACTTGTGTGCAGCTCATGACGGAAGGAGCGGAATATGTAGGAAGTTGCATAAAACAAGCTCAACACAAGCAAGACTAACGCTACAGCAATCTCCGTGACTGCAAACAATAGAAGACAACAACGCGGGAGAAATGAAACGTCCAACTAGTCAGGAATTTACGAGACATTTAGTACGAGGAAACAAATTCCACGGTCATTTGAAGGCAATTTTTTACTTCTGAGACCATATTAATTTAGATCGTTTATACTCTAATGGGAAGACGTTATAGCTAAACCTGCAACATAAGGAGACGTGAAACACTTCAAGTGTAAACGTAAGTGCTTGACTATCCGTTCAGACAGGGTACATTTTCGACAGTTCATCCCTGCCTAGTATCAACAATATTAAAATGTGTTACCATTCAGCTGTCACTATTCTACAGTGGCGCTATTAAACTGGTACTTTTCAACTGTGGTACTTCGCAACTCTGGTACTATTCAACTGTGGCATTATTCAACTGTGGCATTATTCAACTGTGGCACTGTTCAACTGTGGAACTATTCAACTGTGGCACTATTCAACTGTGGCACTATTCAACTGTGGCGCTATTCAACTGTGGCGCTATTCAACTGCAGCACTATTCAACTGCAGCACTATTCAACTGCAGCGCTATTCAACTGCAGCACTATTCAACTGTGGAACTACTCAATTGTAGAACTTTTAAACTGTGACACTGTGGCACTATTCAATTGACACTATTTAACTGTGGAACTATCAAGATGGGACGCTATGCAGCTGTTACACTATTCGACTGTGGCAATGTTAAGCTGTGACACCATTCGACTGTGGCAATGTTTAGCTGTGACACCATTCGACTGTGGCAATGTTCAGCTGTGACACTATTCAGCTGTGACACTATTCAGCTGTGACACTATTCAGCTGTGACACTATTCAGCTGTGGCACTATTCAGCTGTGGCACTATTCAGCTGTGGCACTATTCAGCTGTGGCAATATTCAGCTGTGGCAATATTCAGCTGTGACACTATTCAGCTGTGACACTATTCAGCTGTGGCATGTTCAGCTATGCCATTATTCAGCTGTGCCATTATTCAGCTGTGGCACTATTCAGCTGTGGCACTATTCAGCTGTGGCACTATTCAGCTGTGACACTATTCAGCTGTGGCATGTTTAGCTGTGCCACTATTCAGGTGTCCTTATATTCAGCTGCAGCACTGTGCACAGCTCGCGCAGTGTTCCCGCCAGGTGTCATACGTGTAGCGGTGTGAAAGGCTTGTTGGGTGACGCCACCTCTAGGGCGTGGCATTACGCCGGCCGCTGTGTCCACCACCGGCGTGACTCACGCCACGGGCCAGTGGAGGAACGGGAGGACAGACGAACGAGGTGAGCATATGCAGTTACCCTCGAGACGAGAGGACCGTTTGTCAAAGAATGCCAGTAAACAGGCTTGGTGGTAGGTGGAGCATACACGCTGTCTGAGAGCAGGGTGAGCGAGGAGGGAGTGGTGATGATATCTAGAACGATAAATGAGATGAATGATGTGCGGTGCGGTAAAGGAGAGGGCCAGATTTGAGGTAAATGACACGAACAATAATAAGATAAATGACGAAAATCATCATGTAATGGATCGCGGCTGGAATAATGTGGTGAATAAAAGGGATCACACAGATCTGAGTCACTGCAGTGACAAAAATGATTAGTTTTGTTTGGTTTCGAGATAAAACTCGAGTAATATGATCGGTCAAGTGCAGATAACCCATCTGAATGAGCCGCACACGCAAAATCGAAGCAAACCACCAATGATGATAACAACAGCAATAATGAATAAAACTGAACGAGTTCCTAGCAGGCTGGCTCCTTCAACAAGGTCCCCTTGGACGAGGCGGCTCGACGGACCGTAACAGGAGCCTGGCCGAGCTAAGGAGCAGACAAGTATGGCTAAGTGATTTACAGAGGCGCTAAGACAGCAGATCAGATACCTGCTGCCAGTGGCAGAAGCAAGAGACAGAATGCACGCTCCCTATGCATGAAGTAAGGGTTTGATGTAAGGAGTACAAGGTAATGGACACGGGATAATGGACCTCAAGGACGAAACAATAATCCGCTCTACCTCCAACTGCACATGCATGGCGACAAATACCTTTCTTCATAGTAGAGAACGCGCGCTCATCAGATCTATGCATTAAAAGGGGGCGATGAAAATGATCCCTCAAATAAGCCTCAGACCAGAACCTTCCAGAATCTTGGAAAAAATATTATATTATTACACAGGATCAGTAGGCAATGCCAACCTGATCAGTGGCAGTCAGTAGGTAAACCAACGAAGGACCTCTTCTGAAGAAGCACTACTCAAAAATATCCGAACAAGCAAACACAGCCTTAAACGAATACGGTCTATCGTTGGTCGCATTTGGCAGTGTGAATCCCGACATCTCGCATTTTTTTCTGCGATAAAGGTACAACCATTCTGGTTTGAGAGCTACCTTAAGTATCGATACCAATCTGTCGTATCCGATGAAAAATTTCCTCGCTTCATGACCCATAAATTTCGGGGTTCCGCGAGCATCGATTCTCGGACAAGATCTTTTCCTTCTTTTATTTAATTTGACATCAACTGACGTGTAGAAAACCCATCAAAAACGTCTGAATAACATTATTTACTAATAATCAACGATTGTTTGTTAGATCGGCAAACTTATTGAGGAAGATAAGGAAGTAAGCAGGTACAGCGGTAGCCAATGGCAGAATTAGACGGCTTTCATCGGGAAATGCTTAACACACCAACTCGACACATACCATCATTTTCTAACTTGAAACAGATATCACATAAGCAAAAATTAACGAGTTTAACCAGTTGTGCTAAAATGCTTGAATTGGAATAATTCGGAGTAAATCACTGCCTTATTCGACTTGTAAACTTGAATCCTCCTAGTGGGACGATGCCCGCTAATTTCTTCTGTATTTTTCAGCTAGTGTAGCTTTAGTTGTAGTCCAGCCCTAACCAGGCGCCCAGCTCTATGCAGGCGTTGACCAGCCCTAGGCAGGAGTTGCCCAGCCCTAGGCAGGAGTTGCCCAGCCCTAGGCAGGAGTTGCCCAGCCCTAGGCAGAAGTTGCCCAGCCCTAGGCAGGAGTTGCCCAGCTCTAGGTAGGAGTTGCCCAGCTCTAGGCAGGAGTTGCCCAGCTCTAGGCAGGAGTTGCCTAGCCCTAGGCAGGAGTTGCCTAGCCCTAGGCAGGAGTTGCCCAGCCCTAGGCAGGAGTTGCCCAGCCCTAGGCAGGAGTTGCCCAGCCCTAGGCAGGAGTTGCCCAGCCCTAGGCAGGAGTTGCCCAGCCCTAGGCAGGAGTTGCCCAGCCCTAGGCAGGAGTTGCCCAGCCCTAGGCAGGAGTTGCCCAGCCCTAGGCAGGTGTTGCCCAGCCCTAGGCAGGTGTTGCCCAGCCCTAGGTAGGTGTTGTCCAGCCCTAAGCAGGTGTTGTCCAGCCCTAAGCACGTGTTGTCCAGCCCTAAGCACGTGTTGCCTAGCCCTGGGCAAGTATTACCCAGCCCTAGGCAGGTGTTGCCAGCTTTTTGCAGGTATTGTCCAGCCCTAGGCAAATGTTGGTCAGCCATAAGCAGGCGTTGCGCAGCTCTAGGCAGGCGTTGCGCAGCTCTAGGCAGGCGTTGCGCAGCTCTAGGCAGGCGTTGCGCAGCTCTAGGCAGGCATTGCGCAGCTCTAGGCAGGCGTTGCGCAGCTCTAGGCAGGCGTTGCGCAGCTCTAGGCAGGCGTTGCGCAGCTCTAGGCAGGCGTTGCGCAGCTCTAGGCAGGCGTTGCGCAGCTCTATGCAGGCATTTCCCAGCTATATGAAGGTGTTGCCCAGCCTTATACACGTATCGTCCAGACATTTTCACGAGTTGTCCAACCCTATAAAGGGCGCTTTGTAGATCTAGTCCACAATAATGCCTATCAGTTCCAGCATCAGCAGTCAGCAGGCTACACTGCCGGTCACCGACCGTAAGTGTCAAGCAGTGCCCGCAGCGTCAACCAGAGCCTGCCACACTTTACTCAGTGACTCCTACGCTTACACTTTCCCCGACGGCGTTCTGATATGCACAGGATAGAAAAGAGCCAAGGGAAGGGGGAAATGGTCGCTGTTTGCGTTATCCGTCATGGTAGGGCTATGCGTCACTAATTCATCAACTCGTGATACCGCAGTCATACTTACTTGGATGCTTGGAGGGTGTCCGCTTCAAAAAGCTGGTTGCACCGTAGCTGCCACCTGACCCACAGCTGCGGGGACATTTTCAACTTCTGCTGTGACATCAACATTTGCATGCTGCTGCCACGTTCGCCAGTCAGATCCTGGCTGACGATGCGGTGGAGTAGAGAGTTGTCTCCACAGTGAGGGTATCCATTCATTAGAGGTGTATCAGTAACACAGCTGAGGTACTTGCCCTCGAGAGGTTTGCTGTGGCCGACAATTGTGCCTCACGTTTTATTTCACGCGTTTCCAATAGGATTCGATTGAATGACTGAGGTGTCCGTCATGTGAAACTATCAAATGCTATAGTTTACATCTTTTGATTTTAGGGAATTCATCCCACATGCCTCACCAAAGGAAGAAAATTGTATACGTTGTTATGGGGCATCTAGTCTAGAATGTGACGGAAATGGCTGGAGTTGAGAATTGGTGGTGAGGAACCGGGTTTCCTGACCCCCCTCCCTCCACTTTCGATCCCCTTCTTCACTGCCTGTGGAAGGTACCCGCAATTGAGTACCTTAAAATATTTCTTTTCATCCCGAAATAAATCGTTCTATGTTTATTATAGCATTAAAACAAGAATTATGGTGTTGTGGGATTATGTTTCAATAAGGTTGGATATCCTGAGATGGAAGTACATGCTTTCGACGTCAGATGCCGTGGGGCTTGGAGAGGGGCTCAGCCGCTTTGCGGCTTCAAGCTGTAGTTCAGTGCGTATCGAAACGTCGTGACGTGTGGATATGTTTTTCGTGCCCAGGATGCGATCGTAATGGATAGATACCACAGTGAGAACTGTCGACAAGTCTTCACTCGTTTCTATTGGTCGCCTTGATAAAATTGATTTGAGCTTTTCGTTGACAGAGTAACGCATGTGAATAGGACATGATAGGATTAGCATCATGTCTAGTAGTACAGTATGACATAGGGCAACGATCGAGAATGTTCATTATATAGTACGACGCCAACAACAAGTGACTTCGATCCCTCCCTCTCTGTCTGTCTGTCTGTATGTGTTTGTGACGGATCCTTCGAGTTCCATATGAAACAGTTTCTATAGTCATGACGATACAAATTTTTGATTGGTAGGTATTTATAGCTCAGAGCCGCACACTAAATGATCAATAAACTGGCAAAAAAAACTGCATTGATTGCACGGTCGCTAACAGATAGAATAAGATAATGCAGAAGCCTGTCGATTAAGAAAGACGCAGCCCTCGTCGCCTGTTATTAACGTCTACGGCCTGTGGAGCGGCACAGGTCGCCACTCATACACCGGCCAAGCGCCTGCTTATATGCTCTATATTGTTCGTCGCTTCACTCATCAGTGTTAACGAACATGGCCATACGTTCATCATAATGGGTACCTCACACAGTTAGAAAAAAATATATTTTTCTCCATTTTATATTCTTGTACAACTTCACAACGTCGTAGCTCGTATTGCCAGACGCTTCCTGCGAAAAAAATACTAGTGTAAGCTTATAACACTGAGCAACAGTTTCTTACATCGAAGGCGGAACACTGTATCACCAGCAACATGTGCCGCCGCACAATACTTCATACCGACACGCTGTCACCATGTAGCATGTACGTGCATGTCTGACAGCCACGAGGCGGAAAGGGCCGTCTTCGGTGGTATATAAACAACATGCAGGCGACAGTGTTTGCACAACGTGCATCAAGAGGAAAGGTTTCATCATCGCTATGGGGGGACGGGAGGGGTGTCTAGGAGCATATCATGCTCTCCTACCAGCACCAAAACAACACAGTCACACGAACAATGCGACGAACACTATACATATTCTAGAATTATGATTGAAGGAAAATATATATAACCATACCGTACGTGCATCAATTATGATATTTTTCAAATCGTTGACTTAACACGTTACCGACAACTGGTAAAGTGTTTCAGGGCAGAAAAAAACAGATGCACATTGCACCAACATACTTAGTCAATTCATTTGAGGCAGTCAAGATGAAACGCTCCGGTGATAGGTAGTCGGGATATAACAAAAATAGTTCACTACGCACTTAATGACACTTCGGTGATAGGTAGTCGGGATATAACAAATATGGTTACTACGCACTCAATGAGACTTCGGTGGTGATAGGTATGTGGGATATAAAAAAGATCGAATTGTTATAACAGTAGTCATTTCGCTTCATTTCTTCCCTAGATCATGCTGTCCTTCCATTTCTTCGCCTGCCTTCGTGGAGGGGACCACTCTCGATTGATTAATGGCTGCACCTGCCGTTCAGGGGCTGTGCCTCTCCGGCAGTTGCCGTGGGCCGCTAGGAGAAAGTTTGTGTTTCCTAATTCATACTTTAGC
>SDVV010041967.1:0-10384 GCA_016164225.1 Gammarus roeselii | reverse complement strand
CAGGGAGACAGCACGCAGCCTTGTCTCAGTCCCACTTTCACTGTGAACCAATCACTCACCTCACTTCCCACTCTGACACATGCTCGGCTGCCAACATAGAAACTCTGCACCGCTTTCAACAAATGTCCGCCCACTCCATACAAACGCAACACCCTCCACAGCGCTTCCATGTCCATCCTGTCGTATGCCTTCTCCAGATCCAAAAAGGCCCACAACACATCTTTTCCTTTGGCAAGGTACTTCTCACAGACCTATCTCACTGCAAAAATCTGATCGGCACACCCTCTACCACTCCTAAAGCCACACTGTTCCTCTCCAATTACGCATCCGTACAGACTCTAATCCTTTTGATCAGCACTCTCCCATACAACTTGCCAACCACACATAACAGACTCATACCTCTTGAATTGCAGCATTCATTTTTATCTCCTTAGCTCTTATATAGCGGAGCAATGCAGGCACTGCGCCACTCAATCGGTACCACGCCTGCCACAAGTTCAGTAACCTCACCAACCATTCGACAATCGTTACTCCACCCTTCTTCAGGCACTCGGCCGCAAGGCCATCCAAACCAGGGACTTTCCCTGCTTTCATCACTTCCACCGCCTCCTGCACCTCTTCCATGGTTATGTCCGCCACAAGTCTTTCTCCCAAAACTGGCATCCGAGCACCACCATCCACAGCAACAATGTCAGCCTCCGTCATCCTCGACATTCAACTTTTCATCAAAATACTCGGCCCACCTCTCCCGTACATCACCACTTTACAACAACAACTAGGCGTTTTTATCTTTCACCACCTCCTCCTTTCCGGTCTCTCCCTTTCTCACCCTCTTCACCTCCTTCCAGAACAGCTTTTTTGTTCTCCTCAAAATTCTGGCACAATGTTTGCCCCACCTGGCATCAGCGTTCCTTTTGGTTCTCCTCACCACCCGCTTCACCTCGTTTCTCTTCTCTTTGTAGCTTTCAAAAGCCACCACCGACTTCACCTGCAACCACTCCTCAAATGCTCCTTTTTTCCGTGCCACCGCCAGTTTGACCTCCTCGCTCCAACACTCGCAACCTTTCCTTCTGCACCCACCTACTTGGCGCGCACCAAACACCTGCTTCGCACATCTCAGCAACGCAGCCCTTAACGTCTCCCATTCTTCCTCCACATCTTTCAGGTCCTGTCCTCTCACGTTGTCATATTCTTCCCTCAACGCCTGCTGGAACTCCTCGGCTCTACTTCTCACATTCAGTCCACTCAGTTTCACTACCTCTCTTCCTCCTCCCACTCCTTTGTTGCCCTTCAACTTCTGCTCCACTCTCAATCTACCTTCCACCAGCAACTGGTCAGACACCCCTCTACTCTCCCCTCTCAACACCCGCACATCCAACAGCCTCCCCACCACTCTTCTCGATATCAGCACAAAATCCATCAGTGCTCTCTCCACCACTGCATCACGGGCCATCCTTACCCATGCTTACTTGTTTATATCTCGCTTCTTGAACAAACTGTTCCCGACCAACAACTCCTGCTCCATACACAGACCTATCAGGTTTTCTCCACTGTCATTTCTACCAGGAACGCCATCCCTTCCTATCACATTCCCAACCACTACATCTCCAACTCTCGCATTAAGGTCACCCAGTATAACTACATTGAAATGACCTCCAAAACTCTCAATACACTCAATCAGGTCAGTCCAGAATTGCTCCCTCTCCTCTTAACTCCTCTCGCTGCCAGGTCCGTAAGCATTCACAAATGCCATCTTTCTACTTCTAACTTAACTTTCACCCACATCAATCTTGAGGACACTTCCTTCTATTCGGTAGCGCTACGAGCCAACCGATCACTCGATATCTGGACCACACCTTCTCGTGCCCAACCTTCCTCCCCACCAGATTTTTTTTCACTTACCACTCCAAACTCACATTCGCCCTTACCTTTCCATCTCGTCTCACTCAGCGCCAACACATCAAACTTCCTCCTCACAAACATCTCGCCTATCTCTCTCCTCTTTACCTCATTTGTACTACAGCCACGCACATTCAGCGACCCTAACAATAGGGTCCTCCACCCGCTCGTCTTGCCGTCTTTGAGGAAGGGTTTTACAGAGAACGAGATTCCTAGCCCCTTCGCTCAGCCCCCTTTTAGTCGCCGTTTACGACACGCGGGCAAAAAGAAAGTGCGTTTGAGGAGTGGTTGCAGGCGAGGTCAGTAATGGCCTATGATAACTATAGAGAGGAGAGAAAAGTGAAGCGGGTGGTGAAAAAAGTCAAATGGGATGCTGATGCCAGGTGAGGCCGACGGTTGTGCTAGAATTTTCAGGAGAGTAAATAGATGTTTTGGAAAGAGGTGAACAGGGTGAGAAAGGGAGAGACCGGAAAGGAGGAGGTAGTGGAAGATGAAAGCGGCTAGTTGTTGTTGGAAAGTGGTGATGTACGAAAAATGTGGGCTGAGTATTTTGATAAGTTGTTGAATGTCAAGGATGCCAGAGAGGCTGACATGATTGCTGTGTGTGGTGGTGTGCAGATGCCAGTTTGGGAGAGAAGCTTGTGGCGGTCATTACTGGGGAATAGGTGCAGGAGGTGGTGAAAGCAGAGAAAGCCCCTGCTTTGGATAGCGTTGCGACTGAGTACCTGAAAAAGGGTGGAGTAACGATTGTCGAATGGTTGATGAGGCTACTGAACATTTGTTTTGTGGCGGGCGTGATACCGATTGAGTGGCGCAGTGCTTGCTTTGTCCCGCTGTGTAAGGACAAAGGAGATGAAAAGAAGAATGTTGCAACTCAAGTTGTATCAGTTTGTTATGTGTGCTCGGTGAGTTGTACGGAAGTGTGCTGATCAAAAGAATATGAGACTATGGATTGCGCAATTGCAGAGGAACAGTGTGGCTTTAGGAGTGGTAGAGGGTGTGCCGATCACTTTTTTGCGGTGAGACAGGTCTGTGAGAAGGACCTTACAAAGGGAAAGGAAGTGTTTTGGGCCTTCATGCATTTGGAAAAGGCATACGACAGGATTGACAGGGAAGCGCTGTGGAGGGTGTTGCGTTTGTATGAAGTGCGCGGAAATATGTTGAAAGCGGTGTAGAGTCTCTAAGTTGACATCCGAGCATCTGTCAGGGTGGGAAGCGAGGTGAGTGATTGGTCCACTGTGAAAGTGGGCCTGATACGAGGCTGCGTGATGTCACCCTGGCTGTTCAATCTTTATATGGACGGAGTGGTCAGGGAGGTGAACGCGAGTGTGCTGTGTCGGGGCTTGGAGTTGTTTGAAGCGAATGGGCGGAGTTGGCAGTTGATCCAGTTGCTGTTTTGCGGATGACACGGCGCTGGTGGCGAATTCAGAGGAGAAGCTATGTAGGCTGTGTCTGAGTGGTAAAGTGTGTGAGAGAAGGAAGCTTTGAGTGAACGTGGGTAAAAGTAAAGTAATGTGATGCTCGAGGACTGTCGATGCCAGCAGAATTAGTGTCCTCCTAAATGGAGAGTTGTTGGAATAAGTTCAGTGTTTTAAGTATCTGGGCTCCCGTGTAGAGGAGACTGAACTAATGGAAACTGAGGTGAAGTCGCGAGTGAAGGAGGGGTGTAAAGTGTTGGATGCACTGTAGAGCGAAATGAGCTGCAGGACGTTGGGGATGAAAGCTAAGAGCGGGCTGTATGAGGGTGTCATTGTCCCAACTGAGCTGTAGGAGGTAAGACTTGGGGGTGAGAGCAGAGGAGAGAAGAAGGTTGAATGTTTTCGAGATGAAATGTTTCAGGCTGGAGTGTCGCTGAGAAGGTTCACTAACGACGTGGTCCGAATCGGAGCGGGATGGTGAAAAGTTAAAAAACAGCTAATTCGCGTATTTTGAGATGGTTCGGAGACATGGTGAGGATGGATGAAAGGTACAGATATAGACACTAGGCCACATCCCCCAGAAAGGGGGGTGGCCGACGGCAAGGCGCCCCTCACACCCTCATACGCTCACACTCACACAACTTAGCCCTTTGGTGCTAAAGGGTCCGGCCGGTAGCCCCTCAACTTACACTCTGGGTCACGATTGCAGTCCGAGGATCCGTCGTCAGCAGCAGGGCCCGACAGTGTTCACTGGTTTACCCCTGCCGCGTCATAATGGCCGGGCCCCCTCCCACCCACGACTATCCCGTCAGCGGGATGCCTAGGGCAGGAAAGCTCTTCACTCACGCCTGTTCATTGCACGCTCTCTCGCCACCTCCACATTCATGTCTCTCCTTCCCAACGCCTGCTCCAGACCATCCATCCACCCAAACTTCGGTCGACCTCTAAGCCTGCGACCACTCGCCTCCGCATTCATCACCCTTTTCACCAATCTCTTTTCATCCATCCTCTCCATGTGCCCGAACGATCTCAGTACACGCGAATCCACTCTGTTCTCCAACTTCTTCACCATCCCTGTTCTGATTCGAATCACGTCGTTGGTGATCCGGTCTCTCAGCGTTACTCCAGCCATGCTCCTCAAACACTTAATCTCGAAAACATTCAACCTTCTTCCCTCTTCTGCTCTCACCCCCCGAGCCTCAGCTCTGTAGAGTACAGTTTGGACAACAACAACTCATACAGCCCTCTCTTTGCTTCCATCCCCAACGGCCTACAGCTCATTAACTCTTTAGTGCACCCAACACTTTACATCCCTCCTTCACTTCAGTTTCCACTAGTTCAGTTTTCTCCACATGGGAGCCCAGATACTTATAACACTGAACTTCCTCCAAGAGCTCTCCATTTAGGATGACACTAATTTTGCTTTGTCGGATGAAAGGAGATTATTGAAAAGGGTGACGAATGCGGAGGCGAGGTCTCGGGCACAGAGGTAGACCGAAGTTTGGGTGGATGGATTGTGTGAAGCAGGCGTTGGGAAGGAGAGACATGAATGTGGAAATAGCGAGAGAGCGTGCAATGAACAGGCGTGAGTGGAGAATGGTTGAGTTTTGATGCTGCCCTGATATGCTTTCTCGCCCTAGGCATATCGTTGAGAGACGGGATGGTCGTGGGCGGGGGGGGGGGTCATTATGACGCGGCAAGGGTAAACCAGTCACACGGTCGGGCCCTACTGCCGACGCTGACCTCGAACCGCACTCGTGACCCGGAGGGTGTGTTGCGGGGTTCTTGGTCGGACCCTTTTGCGCAAACGAGCTAAGGTGTGCGAGTTCGCCTTGTCGTCGGCCACCCCCCTTGCTAGGGTATTTCGGCCTAGTGTCTATATCTGTACAACCACGCTCATTCAGCGACACTAACAAAAGTGTTCAGGGAGATTTTGCCGTCTTTGAGGGAGGAATTTACAGAGAAATTGGTGTCTAGACCCCTCGCTGCACCCTAATAGTCGTCTCTTACAACAATTCAATTGTTACGGCTACAAAATTCTTACCGCCTCCTCCCCCCTGCCTCCCACCTAAACCATTTTTTCAGATCTTGAAATTTCGCTAAAAAATAAAGCAGTATTTCAGTTGTAATTAATTCCACTTGTCCTTCCAGTAACTTTGGGCGGCAATGTCCTCGCCAGCAGTGACGCCTTGCCTCAGCCTCCCGTCACCCCTCCTCGCGCCGCCTCTGTGCCCCCCAACAAGACCACCTACGTGACTGTGTCCCCTCGGCCCAGTAGCGTGGGCCCTCAGATCATGCTGCAGACATCGGACGGCGTCCTGCTTGGACCCAACCTCCACCATCACTCGCCATCCTCGCAGTCCACTCTACTCCAAATACAGTCGCCACTCCAGTCGCCCGGAGTTGTAGTCACGTCCCAGTTCTCACATCCTCTAACGCCGCAATACAGCAGCAGTCCACACTCCCCAGCGACCCCCGTACAAATAGGCTCTCCTTCAATACAATTAATACCGCCCCTCACTCTCAGTCCCCAGGCGGTCACATCGACCGCTGTTTTCCTTCCGCCAAAGTCCCCGGCAGGTGATAATCTTTTATGTTCTGGTCTGGTACCCGTCCCAACCTCCTTACAGACGTTCATCAGTAACCGAAGTGATAATAGCTCTAGCGTAATTACGAGTTCCGCGCTTGCCAATGTTCCTGTTAACACTTTCACGAACTCTCTTTCGACAAGGGGAACGGTGGAAATTATTTCTCAACGTCACGGGGTATCGTTGAGTAGCAATAATCCTGCCACTTTAATAGCCACCATTTCCGGGAGGCTTTTTTTATCCGAAGGCGACCCTAACCCTGATAACGACAGAGGAGGGCAGCCAGAATACCATTCTTCGACGACAACTGTCAGCAGTGCTTGTGGTTCTGCTTGTGCAACAGACCCATCATGTGCTGAAGATCAGCTGATGGAGGACGCCGTTTTAGGCGAACGTCGCCAGCAACAGGAAGAAAATAGTTCTTCCGAAAGAACGGAAGATGATCATTTAACTTCTGAAATGTTGACGCCCTCAGATGAGGATCAAGAGACAATAAAGCAACACGAAAATCTTTGTGAAGATGCGGATGTGGAAGAGGTAGTAAGTGATAGTGAGACTGTCGCTCCGCCTCCACAACAGCAGCACGTTAATCTTCAGCTACGGTTTAGTAAGAGTCTGTTAGAGCGGTTTCGCGAGGAGGAATCATGCGCTGGGTCGGTGGCTTCCGACGACTGCTCCTCCTTGTCCCGCCAATCAGACTACACCGACAGGAACACCATCGACGACCCAGAGGAAGACGATGAGGATGAAGATAATGACGACGAAGAGGAAGAAGACGATGATGAAGATGAAGAGGAGGATGATGAATACGAGGAGCTAGATGGCGACGTGTTGGTACCTGACCAGTTGCAACACTTGACTGAACAGGAACAGCAGCAGCTAAAGATACTCCAAGAGCAGCAGATAGTCTTGGAGAGACAAATTGAGCAGCAACAACAATTGCTGCAGCAGCAACAACAGCACCAAGAGCAACTGCAGTACTTGGGCGACCCTGACGATGACCAGCACGACGGAAGCTTTGGAGACCGTCTGGATACCACTTTCGGAGCTGCGTTCGAGGGCGAGTCTTCTTCGTTCCATGGACTGGATGCTGCCGAGCAGGAAGTGTTTGACGTAGAAGACGACGAGGACGACCTTGAGGAACAAGCTCCCCAAGCCGAGCAGCAAAATTGTGAGGAAGAAGGAAGATCTCACTCGTCGGATGGCGCCTCCCGATCTGAATCTGTATTGGTGGAGAGTGAACATGAAATTGTCGAACTAAATGATGACGAAGAAGAAGAGTGCGTCAATGCAGCGGCTTCTGATGCAGTAAATAGAGCAAAAATGGACGTTCAGTGCAAAGGACAGGGCGATGAGAGGAACAGAAAAAGAGACTCCAATCACAGTCTGCTTTCCCATTCATCTGCTGCGCAGTACGACCACGACAGCAATTCGAGGCCGATATCGGCAGAATTCGAGAGAGGAGTCGATGGAGATAACGGTGTCAGGCCGGCTCACGAGGTAGTCAACCTTGGAGACGAGTCTTCAGAAATGACAGGCTTCACCGACGGCGACGAACAGCGCGATGGCTCCCAGTATTCTTGTCCGTCTCCTAGAACGGAAAATAGCAACCAAGAAGGAGAGCTTACGCGCCATCAGGCAGACACGACGCAGAGCCTTGACTTGCAGGCCGTAGAAAACTCATTTGACAACGGCGGACGTGGGACTTGCGTCCTAGACCAAGACAACAGCATAGCCACAGCTGACAGCACCGGTGTGCTTCAAGACTCTGAAGAGCTGAAACGAACCTCCCCTTCGCTAGACCAACATTCAGAGAAATGCGTGTACCACCAGAAAAGGCTCTCATTAGGCGAACGTAAAGAATATGACAATTCGTTGCATGTTCCTGACGGTAATGAATCCGTTGTGCAATCTGAAGAAGCCTCATGTTTGCTGTTACAAACATATTCAGAAGAAGTTGGCAGTAACGTTGCTGTGAACAATGTCAATGATGGTTTGGTAGAGTCTGAGGGTATCCACGAGAACTCTGAGGAGGATTGCAACGATAACTCGGCTGGGATAGAAAGCGTGGAGCAATATGAATGCATGCAGAAGATATCGTCAGTTGAACATGAACTAGGCAGAGGCGGCACCGGCTCTCAGTTGACAGAAATGGCGTCTTTGGACGAGGCTGAACATTTCTGTGCCACAAATGCTAACCACATGAGTGTAGGGAACGACACTGTGATGCGGGAGGCTAACAATGACGACGAAGATGACTGCAACAAAAGCCAGGAAGACCATCAACAGCAAGAAGAGGTGTTCGTTGAATTGAAATCTGAGGACCGGGATTGTGTCCAGGATATTGAGGAGTCCAGTCAAGATGTCGGAGAGCTGGGGAGCATCCAGAACATTGATGACTGCCTCTCCAACATTGAATCGCTCGATAACATCGATGACTGCCCTTCCAATCTCAACTCACTCGATCAGATTGACGACTATCCTTCCAACATTGACTCGTTTGATAACATCGATTCCTTGGATCAAATTGATGACCTTCGATCTACTATCGTCTCTCCTGATCAGCTGGACGATTTCGGTGCTGAGATGGTCGACACGAGTGGCGCCAACAGCTACGGTCAGCCCAACAACGCTTCGGCAGAGCAAGAGGCTTCAATGGGGATTGAAAGCGGAGCAGGTGATGGTAGACCTCAGAGCGGCCACGTTCATAACGGTTCCGACAGCGCCGTGACTGAGGCTGTCCTATGTAGAGGAATTGGCGGTGGCGTGGCGTCACAATCCTTAGATATGGTCACCGACGACGAAACTCAAATCCAATCGCAAGCATTTCACCACCACCACCAGCAACAACAACAACAACAACAAATACTGCAAACTACGATCAAGCAGGAAGTCACTCCGGAAATTCAACAGATGCATTTATCCCATTCTTCATTTGTACCTCACCAACATCAATACCAAATGAAGACTCAGCAAATGATGTATGACAAGCAGCAGCCACAACAGTTCATCAACTGCGGCCCTCACGGCATGCAGCAGCAGCAGCACACTGTCATGTACAATTCGGTCGCGCCCAATCACATAAACGCAAGTGCCATGCCTAACCATGCAGGGCCCAATGTCATGGTAGAGTCAAACATGGGACCTAACGGCATGGGTGTGAACATGATGAGCGCGCTCCGGCCCAATAATATGACATCCAGTGCTATGCTCTCCAGCCCTATGATGGGACCTAACCATAGATTTCCTGGCTTCTTCAACAGCATGCAACAAAACATTACCAACCATCCCCACATGCACATGGCCAACATGATACCGATGAACATGAGCCCTACTGCTCCCATGGCAAATCAGATGACCGGCTCTGTAAACATGCAAGCCGCCACCATGATTAGCATAGGCGGGAGCGGGCCAGGGTTTATCGGGAACATGAGCGCTAAGATGGGAGGTGGTGGTAGACCGGTGACTGCTCGCAGTGAAGGTGAAGGGGAGGACCCCGCTCTGGAGGATGGGGGAGGTGAGGACGGATGCCCCTGCAACATGAAGGCGATGGTTGTGTGCCTCAAGTGTGGCGCTTTCTGTCACCACGACTGCATCACTCCTGCCAGAATATGCGGCACCTGCCTCGTGCGGTAAAAGTTAGCATTGTGCGGTGAAGGTCGGTTTTGTACGACAATGGACGGCTGTGTGCGATGAAGGACGGCTTTGTGCGGTGATGGATGGCCTCGTGAGGGGATGCACCGCCTCGTGCGGTGATGGACGGCCTTGTGCGATGATGGACGGCCGTCACGTGGGGTGATGGACGGTCGTCACGTGGGGTGATGGACGGCCGCCTCGTGCGGTGATGGACGGCTGCCTCGTGCGGTGATAGACGGCCTTGTGCGCTTAAGAAACAGCTTCGTGTGTTGAAAAAACCGCCTTGTGCGGTAAAGGCTGTCCGGTGCCAGATGGACATTGTCTCCAGCGCACTGGAAAGCGTCGTCACTCTAATCTATGCGGTAAAGGACGGTTTTGTATGTTAAATTATTATTGTTCGATCATGTATTTTAATCGTTTAGCAATGCGTTTTCAATTCATAAATTCGGCACTTGAATCTTATTATCAAATACAATGGTTAAATGAGCGGAATGAAAGTTTGAAAAGTATTCGTTACAGCCCATCTCAACTAACAGCGGAGTCGTACTTCACGGATCGATACTCTTATAAATCAAGACGTAATAGAAACACATGGACATGAGGTTAAAGATAACGATGTTCAAACATTTTGAAAATTGGTCTTCAACATATGCTAGGTTTGCATGTGTGAATTTCAATGACATAGGGATATTGAAAAACAAATTATACATTGATAAATGATATCGTATGCGCGTATGAAAAAATCTCGTGCCCACATATCTCTAAGAGATTCAATCCATCTTCGATGTCGGAAAAAATTATGAAAACAAGACATTCCTACTTGGAATGCATTTATGAGCTATT
>SDVV010041966.1:0-10384 GCA_016164225.1 Gammarus roeselii | reverse complement strand
TCTATAGCAGGCACCGAAATGCTGACCTTTCCACTTGTTGTACAGGCACAAATGGCATACACTCACAAAGGCTCTCGTCTACGTAACCTAACCCGGGACAGACGTTATCCTAACAGACACAAGAAATGATGACGTCTCCACTTGATTGACAGGCACAAATGGCCTACACTTACAACGGTTCTCGTGCGAGTAGAAGAAATACACAAAACGTACAGATTTAAAACTAGGCATCTATGTAGATATCAACACGACGGAGTTATTTAGTACAACGAAACCATCCTACGCTTACAGTAATATTTTTGGAATCCTACCCAGGGCGCGTAGTCACTGAGAGCAGCGACTATACATAAATAAATATAAGCCGATATGTAAGGTGTATAACAAGGGTACTCGTGGGACCTGCAGGACTCGGGAGACCCGTGGTTTCGGGAACCCGGGGGACACGGAAGACCAGGAGGATTTAGGGGAACCCACTTGAACCCTTCTGCGGTCCTTTGGGACACTCTTGACACCCTCTGGACACTCTTAACAAAGGTTACAGGCCCCTCTGAATCCTGGAACCTTTGCTCCCCCCTCCCAAATCTACGTTAAACCTACTCTGTGTCTGCGTTAAACAAACTCTGTATCTACGTTAAACCTACTCTGTATCTTTGTTAAACCTACTCTGTATCTTTGTTAAACCTACTCTGTATCTTTGTTAAACCTACTCTGTATCTGCGTTAAACCGACTCTGTATCTACGTTGAACCTACTCGTAATCTACGCTGCACCTACTTTGCCACTCTTCAATTGCCCTACGGAGGAGTCTACATTTACTTCGCGTTGGGACTCCGGTGAAAAACTGAAGCAACTACGACTACTACTTACTAGAAGTCGTCTTGGCGCGACAAGAAACTGAAGCAACTACAACTACTACTTACTAGAAGTCGTCTTGGTGCGACAAGAAACTGAAGCAACTACAACTACTACTTACTAGAAGTCGTCTTGGCGCGACAAGAAACTGAAGCAACTACAACTACTACTTACTAGAAATCGTCTTGGCGCGACAAGAAACTGTAGCAACTACAACTACTACTTACTAGAAGTCGTCTTGGCGCGACAATTCATACATGTCATCCAAAAAAACGTTTTCGTGGATGAGTTGTCTAAACTTGAGCCTTATATTGACAATGAAATCATTTGAGGATAGATTCAACCGTGCACGAACTCCTGCTACTGAAATCCACGGGATGTTTCGCTTAAAACTTGTCTCATCGCCGAATGCAATAATTTTAAACATGAATAAAACATTAGGCTGCTAATGTATTAGTGAATTCTCTTGCGACAATAACGAAAACTTCTACGTTACCATTGGCGTCTTGAAACCAGCATCGGTTGTCCGAGGTTTTGTTTGAGGACGCTCGTTATAAGCCATGTGGTATCGACTACGAGTTCAAGGTTTGAGGTTAACCATGTGAAAATACGCGAGACGGTACGGAGGAGCTCAGTGGGATTTCTTCAAGGTTTCAACTCTATGGACGCTCTCGTAATGCCTCTCGAATATCTTCTTGTCGTCACTGCGATAAATTGACACCACAGTCAAGTCTATAACCATGTATTGGTTTCCTTGCATTATTCACCATGAGCTCAGAAAAAGTAATGGTCAGGATGACCTAGTCCTCCCACCGCGTGCCACCCCAGCCCCGTATCACATTCTTCACTCCCTTCTCAGTACCGTGACTCCTCTCCCACCGCTGTTTCCACTCCCCTGTCAGTACCAAGACTCCTCTCCCACCCCTGTTTCCACTCCCATCTCAGTACCGTAACTCCTCTCCCACGACTGTTTCCACTACCATGTCAGAACCGTGACTTTTCTACCACCACTGTTCCCACTCCCCTGTCAGTACAGTGACTTATCTCCCATCACTGTTCCCACTCCCCTGTCAGTACAGTGACTTATCTCCCACCACTGTTCCCACTCCCCTGTCAGTACAGTGACTTATCTCCCACCACTGTTCCCACTCCCCTGTCACTGCAGTGACTTATCTCCTACCACTGTTCCCACTACCCTGTCAGTACAGGGACTTATTTCCCATCACTGTTCCCATTCCCCTGTCAGTACAGTGACTTATCTCCCACCACTGTTCCCACTCCCCTGTCAGTACAGTGACTTATCTCCCACCACTGTTCCCACTCCCTGTCAGTACAGTGACTTATCTCCCACCACTGTTCTCACTCCACTGTCACTGCAGTGACTTATCTCCCATCACTGTTCCCACTCCCCTGTCAGTATAGTGACTCATCTCCCATCACTGTTCCCACTCCCCTGTCAGTACAGTGACTTATCTCCCATCACTGTTCCCACTCCCCTGTCACTGCAGTGACTTATCCCCCATCACTGTTCCCACTCTCCTGTCAGTACAGTGACTTATCTCCCATCACTGTTCCCACTCCCCTGTCAGTATAGTGACTTATCTCCCATCGGAAATCACGTTTGGTCTCATACTGATTATTAACCGGTGTTGCAGAGAACCCCCGCTATACCACAGATTGGTCACTAATTTGTGCTGGCACCTTGAACCGCACATTTGCTTTGATTTTATATTGGTGTGCGTGTAACGTTAATTGTAGAGTCGCTATAGGCAGCTAATAGGTGCGAAACGGGGGGCCGATGGGGAGTAGAAAAAAACTCCATTTAGGAAGGACAAGCATCCCCTCTAGAGCACCGAAGACGAAGATTCCAACGGTCAAGAACATCAGCCTCTCCAAGATGACCAGCGCCACCTCGGCGGAAGACGACCGGAGGGACGGCCGCATCGACGAGTTGACCAAGAACGTCCAGGAAATATTGAATCTGCTTAACCAAGCGACTGGCCTCTCTGAACAGGAAACAGAAGTTTTCGCTGCAGAACCTAGCACAATTGACGACCGTCTAACGAGACTCAAGGGTCATGTCAAGACCATTTTCCTCCATATCCACGAAGTAGTGAAAAACAAAAAACAACTAAAAAAACGCAACTTACACAAGTACCTCCACCTTTACGTCTGACGACAACTTCGACAACTCTTCACCTCACAAAAACCCCAACCGAGCTCCAAGGGCTGTAAGGAGGAAGCAATACACGCTATTCAATGAACACAACTTGTTTAACAATAGTCCTACCAAACCATAACACCTGAAGATCACGTTTGACATCAACAACAGACCGGATATTTGCCCATACACTCTGCGAAAAGAGCTGGGCTCTTTCACTGGCCTCCCAGTCCTGAGCGTTACCACCAGCGGCGACAAAGGCTTTGCCATCAGAGTAGACACAAAACTTCAAAGTGACACAATTCTCTCCTAAAACAGACTCTGTGTAAAGCCATGCAAAATAGTGCCACACCCGTCTTTCTCGACAAGTTCAGGTTTGATCTACGTTGAAGATATCTCGAAGGAGGAAATCGAGGAGTACATCACTGGACTCGTTCAATATGAGGACTGCTTTGTCGAAGCAAAGGACGCACCGAAGATCACACCAAGAAGAGAGACTACCACAGCCCTAATACTAAAATTCAACTGCCCTACTCCACCAAAATATCTAGACATTCCCTTCTGTGCCACCATAACCAAGGTTGCGCAATTTAAGAGACGTCCGATGCGATGTTATAAATGCCAGAAATACGGGCACACGAGAGGAAACTGTAATGGAAAGCAAAGATGTTCATTCTGCTCCCATGACGACCACGACAAACGAGAAGATCTCCAGACATGCCAGTCCAAAGAACAACACTGTTTTTATTGCCACCGGACACAGAGACTGCCCAGAGAAGGAGAGGGAGAGAGCTATCCTCCAATACCAGATAGATCACGGGGTCGGGCGACGAGAGGCTTTAGTCTCGATGCGCTCTTCCCAAAATGACCCTCCTACCCGGGAGTGAAGATCGGCACCATTTTCCACCCAGTTTCGCATAACGTTCAACGAAAGTGGTGCAAACAAAGTTGCCTTTTCAGCTAATCCATTTATAATTATGAAGTCACTCACCGAACAACTAGGAGGAAAACCAAACGAAATACAACGACAGGGAGATGGATATCTGGCCTACGTCACAGAACGTGAGCAAAGTAACGCTGTACAAGAGATTACCCACATAAAGAAACTCAAATTTACAGTTGAAATACACCCGTCCTTCAACGATACCAAACGGATTATATACACCCCCCGTTACACGCCTGCAACAGACCTCAGTGCTTTCGCTGAAGGTCTAGCTGAAGACTACAGAGTTACCGAAGTCCGTCAAGCAACATGGATAAAATCACGTAGCACAAGTTCTACAGCATAGCAAATTACCTTTCCGGGACACGACGCACCGGAATTCATAGTAATCCCGGGTGAACAAAGAAGAACCAAAACCTGCCCAGTAGCAACATGGCCCACAATGAGCAAAAAATGACTTGAATACGGTTACGTCATCGCATACTGCCAGCCACACACACCCCAACGTTGCAAGAAATGCGCTGGCGAGCACGACAGAAAAGACTGCACAGTCCGCCACCCTAAATGCTACCACTGCTCATGCTTCCATGAGGCAGGCGACCGCGACTGCCCAGTACACATGGACCAAAAAGAAATAACAATGACAAAACGAACGCAGAGTTACACGGAAACAGGCTATCCAAATCTGGAAAGACAAAAACCCAAACAGTCTCAATTATGTCAAAGCAGTCAAATCGACAAGTCAACCAAGCTCCCCCGACGACATCCACTCATCATCAGAACAACATCGTAACAAGACCCCAACACTCCCACCTGGCTGCAGTGCCTCCTCACTCAGACCAGCTACCGGCCCGGCACCAGAAACGCACAGTTCTAGGAATTATTTATGCAAAGACCAGGAGGACGACGAGATGGATGCATCCCCCGCAGTCGACCACACAGCATGGCTCACTACTACAAAAACGAAAAGGCAAAGAGATGAGGAAACCTCCAATATCCAGGCGCCACTGAGCAAAAAAATCAGTAACAACACTCAAATAACGGCCCGCCAGGACCAAAAGCCAGAACTACCTCCACCAGCCTCAAATGTGGCTCCATTCGTGGAAAACCACTACGAGGGACAAGATCCCCTATCAACAAACCCGACTTACGAACACACCATCAGCGAGAACGATCACGGCCTGGCTGACGGCTCTTATCTCGCAGAGCTCATCCGCGAGACCTCCGCACAACCAGACTTAGTACCTAGCCCAAATACCTCTCACTCCACACAATCATCTACACAGATAAAAAAGGCTACAACAGAATAAGAGCGCACTCTCTCTCAAAGCAAACACAAAGAGCACACACCCTCGTCTTCCAACAAGAGCACTCGCAGCCGCGACCTCAGTAACCACAGCAGACCACCTTCCACCGAAGGCAGACACTTCAATGGACACTTCCAACCCGGAACCCCTGGGCAATCTCAAAAACGCGCGCACCACAATAGCTCCAGCAAATCACGCCACCACTCTAGATCATTAAGGTCAGACTGCGAACAGCCTCCAAAATAAACACCAAAATACTCCAGTGGAATTGCCTGTTACTCGGAAACAAGAAAGACTAATTACTTAATCGACACCTATAAACCTTTGGTGATTGGCCTCCAGGAGATCAAACTCCGAGAGACCGCCACCTTCAGAATCCCGAAATATATCATACACCGCCGCGAAGGCCACACCAACGTGACTGCTCACGGAGTAGTGGCACTTATGATCCACCAAAGTGTACCGCACCTCCGCCTTCCCCTGAAGACAGAACTCCAAGCTATCGCCTCAAAGATGTGCGTCTCCAGGCCAATAACAGTGGTATCCATCTACTCATCAAGAAGCCATGACCTCTCGGAAGCACTATTGACCGAACTGCTAAACCAACTGCCCTAACCAGTGCTCCTCCTTGGAGACTTCAACAGCTACCATGAAATATGGGTATGCATGAGAACAGACCCCAGGGGGGTGATAATAGCTAAAACAATTAACACTCACAACCCACCCGAATCACCCCCGAAAGTGAAACTGCCATCGTTTAATCCATATGGTCCCTCACTCAGGCACCCCAATTCGTTTGGGGAGTTCTGCCTTCAACACACGACAGCGACCATAACCCGGTCATCATATCGCTTCTTACCAACCAACCAAGCAACCCTGTCCCACAAGAACTTCGATTCAACTACCGAAAAGCCAGCTGGTTGGAATACTCGGCACACATTGCGTGGAGTGATATGGACAACATCCCCGAAAACATATCGGAACACGAAATCGTCGACCAACTATACGAGAAGATTCAAGATGCAGCCGAGGCAAGCATTCCCCAATATGCCCCTTCAACCTTCTTTCTGAAACCATGATGGTGCCGAGAGGTGCAAGAAGCAAGAGATGAGCGTGAAAAGCTATACCGTGCCTACCGACGGGCACGGTTCCTCAGGAACCGAGTAGCGTGGAAAAGGGCATCTGCTGTTTATAAAAAACTTCGAGTGGAGAAGAAACGTGAAAGCTGGGCTCAATTAGTCAGTACTATCAATCGAAACACTCCTCTCGCCAGGTGTGGGAAAAAATTCGACGTATTCAGGGAAAACCCAAGCGACCTATTAGCATCTTTTTTGACGGAGGCGGAACTTATTCTTCCCACGCGGACATCGCAAATAAACTAGCTTAGACGTTTAGCCAGATTTCGCAATCGAAAAACTACACGGCTGCTTTCCAACGGGAGAGGAACTTGCGAGAAGGCGAACATCTTGACTTTACTTCTAGAAACGAAGAGTTCTACAACAAACCATTCTCCCTCCTCGAACTACAGAGCGCTCTAGACCATACACGTGAAACTTCACTTGGGCCAGACCGGGCACACATCAACATGATCAAAAATCTCCCGGATGGTGCCCGTGAGCACTTATTAAAAGTGTTCAACATTCTGTACTCGAACTCATTTTTTCCCGAGTAATTGCGGGAATCAACAATTATCCCAATACTCAAACCTGGTAAATTCTACGGCGACCCACATAACTACTGCCCCATCGCTCTTACCAGCGTTCTCAGCAAGACCATGGAAAGAATGATTATAAAGCGCCTTGTCGATTATCTCGCCCCTCTACGACGGACTACCTTGTAAGACTGGAATCTAACATAAGACTGACATTAGTCCGAGGAGAACACGGGGTTTATATTTTTTCGACGTGGAAAAAGCATACGATACTACCTGGAAATATGGTATCATGAAGGATCTCCACCGCAGAGGGCTGAGAGGCCAGTTACCACGTTATATCCACCAATTCCTGCACAATCGCACCTACGGGTTAAGGTCGGCGACACCCTGTCCTCATCCTATCCGCCAGAATTGGGCGTCCCCCAAGGAAGCGTCCTCAGTGTCACACTTTTTAAACTCAAAATCGACCAGATAGCAGACACTCTCCCGCGTGACTGAAGATTGCTCTCATCGCTATACGTGGACGACTTACAAATAAGCTACAGGCACCCTAGCCTCCTAATAATTCAACAGGAACTTCAGAAATGTCTAAACCTAGTCGGAAACTGGGCCTCCTTAAACGGATTCAGATTCTCGCCCCCAAAACGAAAAGCATGCACTTTACTCTCGTGTCCGGCTTACACCTAAAACCAGCCCTAAAGCTAAACAACACTCCGCTAGTATACGAGGTTATTCAGAACATTTATACGCTCGCGCATTCACTATGGAGCAACTGTTTACGGTTCAGCAGCCAAAACCACCCTAGAACCTCTCTCCCTCATAGTAAATAACGCCCTGCGCATCACAACCGGTGCGTTCCGTTCCACACCCATCGAATCCCTGAACGTGCTTGCTAACGAGCTTCTTCTTCCGCCCCGGAGAGCCAAACTCTCACTACAGTACTATTTCAAGACAAAGAGCTACATCAATAGCCTAGCACTCGGTGACGTCACCAACATTCTTGATAAACGCCTCTTTGCGCTAAGAAGAACATATGCCCACCCTTTTCTCTACGCGTGGATAACTTACTGACCTCGCTGAACATCAGACGGAAAGCAATCAAGCCTTCATTCTCCTATCGAATTCTTCAAATCAACACACTAACGTGGATAATCAGCCCACCACTGGTCAACCTAGATCTGCAGACGTACCCCAAAGCAAAAACACCAACCAACACGTACCGCCGAGAATTCTCACGACTACTCGATGAACAGTACTCTGAGCACCGCCATATATACACTGACGGCTCGAAAACACCGGATAGAGTGGGAGCCGCCGCCATAGGCGAAGGGACTTCGCGTTCGGCTATCCTACCCCAAGAGGTCTCTATATTCTCTGCAGAGCTACACGCACTCGAACTGGTCATCACCATTACAATACGCGACCGCCACCCCAAAAGTGTTATATTCTCAGATAGTCTGAGTGTTCTCACCCAGCTGAAAACTCTGCACTTTGATCACCCTGCCCTTAGAAACATGCAACACGACCTGTTAACGACGTCCGAGGCGGGCCAGGCGGTCGAGTTCTGCTGGATCCCTGGACACGCGGGAATTAGAGGAAATGAACGCGCAGATTTCCTCGCGTGGATTGTTTAGCAAGGGATATACATCGAGGGATTGTTTAGCAAGGGATATACATTACCGCGACTGGTTCCCAGTCATCAACTCGCTTATTACATCACGATGGAACGACTCTTGGCAACAAAGTGGACAAAAGATGCTTGCAGTTGAACCCATCCGTGGGAGAATGGGACACCAGGTTTTCTAATAGGAAAGCCCAAGTGTTCATTAATCGTATATGCACGGGACACACGTGGATAACTCACTACCACCTAATGGACGTAGACATGGGACCGGACGCACCACCATGCGCTTCTTGCCACCAAGTGGCAATCAGCGTGAAACACTAACTAGCACTCGCAGCAGCCCGACGAGCCTTCTTGAGCCCCCCGTGCAACCTGCAACGTCTGCTCACAGAAACGGAACACCGGAAAAAATGATCGCTTTCGGAAAACACACGGGCCTCTATGAGGTAGTGTAGGGGTAGCGAGGTCTGATTCATCTCTGATCCCGAACTCGCTGTCCTCCCTGCGTAATAATTGAAATTTTTTACTTTAACTTCGTGCACGAAGCTGTGCAGAATTAACGGATCATCGTGCCATGAGGAGGAGCCCTCGGCGACTACACGATGGAGCTCCAGCGGAGAACGGAGGGAGCTGCCACCACTCCTCTACGCAAAACCACTGCGTCTGCAATGAACCTGCTCTGCATATATGTTATGTTAATTTCACTTTGTATCCGTGTTTAGAATAATTTGTATTTGCGCTAGGCCTACTCTGTACCCGGGTTAGATTTACTCTTTATACGTTGAATATAATTTGTATCTGCCAAATTATCTTCGTAGTTTCGTCAAATTTACTTTGAGGCCTACTCTGTACCCGCGTTCGAGTTACTCTGCAAATACGTTACATTTGATTTGTATCTGTCAAATTTTCTATGTAGCCACGTCAAATTTACTTCGTACCCATCTCGAATTTACTTTATATTACTTTGTTAGACCTACTCTGTAACTGTGTTAAGCCTACTGTATCTACGTTGAACCTACTCTAAATCTGAGTTGAACCTACTCTCAATCTACGCTGCACCTACTTCGACACTCTTCAGCCGCCCTACGGGGGAGCCTGAATTAACTTCGCGCTGGGACCCCGGTGGAAAATGGAAGCAACTACTACGACTTATCTCCCACCACTGTTTCACTACCCTGTCAGAACCGTGACTTCTCTCCTACCACTGTTTCCACTACCTTGTCAGTTCTGTGGCTCCTCTCCCACCACTGTTTTACTTCCCTCTCAGTACCGGGGCTCCTCTCCCACCACTGTTTTCACTCCCCTGTCAGTACCGTGACTTTTTTCTCACCACCGTTTCCACTCCCGTGTCAGTACCGTGACTTTTCTCCCACCACTGTTTCCAATCCCTTGTCACTACCGTGACTTTCTCCCACCACGGTTTCCACTCCCCTGTCAGTACCGTGGCTTTTCTCCCACCACGGTTTCCACTCCCCTATCAGTACCGTGGCTTTTCTCCCGTCACGGTTTCCACTCCCCTGTCAGTACCGTGACTTTTCTCACGCCACTGTTTCCACTCCCCTGTCACTACCGTGACTTTTTCCCACTACTGTTTCCACTCCCCTGTCACCACCGTCACTTTTCTCCCACCACCGTTTCCACACCCGTGTCAGTACCGTGACTTTTCTCCCACCATCGTTTCCACTCCCCCGTCACTAACGTGACTTTTCTCCCACCACCGTTTCCACTCCCCTGTCAGTACCGTGACTTTTCTCCCACCACCGTTTCCACTCCCCTGTCAGTACCGTGACTTTTCTCCCACCACCGTTTCCACTCCCCTGTCAGTACCGTGACTTTTCTCCCAC
>SDVV010041965.1:0-10384 GCA_016164225.1 Gammarus roeselii | reverse complement strand
ATTAAGCAATCTTGCCTCAAAAATGGTGTTTTAACCCAATTTTGCCCCCAGGCATGAGCGCAAGAATCTGCGCAGGTCGAAAACGAAAGAAACTCGGTGGACTACTCCAAGCACGAGCGCAAGACTGCGTGGTGTAGAAAAAGAAAAGGACATCGAGGACTTTGAGAACCCCGCGGTCAACAGCTACAAAAAGAAAGGGACTGACATCGAGGACGATGTCACTATAAGAAGGGGAGGTGTTATAACACTCCTTTTTATTTTGTACGCTTATAATATCTAGCCGAAGTGTGGGTTTCTCACGATGCGAAGGGCTGAATTAGGCCTACCCTTCCCCCAATTTGTGCTTCTTCATCAAACAAGATCCGGGCCCCTCACTCTTGGTCACTAGACCTACATAATATCAATCATGCATCTTAACTTGTAGCTGCTCTTGTTATAGTGTCACCAACCAATAACACTATATGTGAAATTCCCTGCTCAATTATTATTGTTTCCTTATTTAAAATAATATGATGATAAACATTTTTGTCTTCCTTACAACCTTGCTTCTCCTTTTAACGTATTTATAGCAACCTATATACGAAGTTCGTAACAGTTGTAATGATGACAATTATCTGGCTTACAGTCGATTGACTCCATGTTAGTAGCGGGTAAGGCCGGCTCTTTAAAATATTAGTCATTTCGTTAACGTTAGGAATCCGTGTACATAATTCTTCACCGACATGGATAATAGATAGCAAGGTTGGAGATTTTTTGCCCCTACCTATGTTTTAACTTACAATGTCTGAATTACTACTAAGATTTATAAACTAACATTTTTTTTTGTATGAAAAAAACACCCATCCAAACACACCCACGTATTTATAGCAACCTATATACGAAGTTCGTAACAGTTGTAATGATGACAATTATCTGGCTTACAGTCGATTGACTCCATGTTAGTAGCGGGTAAGGCCGGCTCTTTAAAATATTAGTCATTTCGTTAACGTTAGGAATCCGTGTACATAATTCTTCACCCACATGGATAATAGATAGCAAGGTTGGAGATTTTTTGCCCCTACCTATGTTTTAACTTACAATGTCTGAATTACTACTAAGATTTATAAACTAACATTTTTTTTTGTATGAAAAAAACACCCATCCAAAGTGCATACAACTGCATGAACTTTATCAACAGGACTCTTTCTATATGTTACTCTCAACACTATTGTCCACCAATCCAGATAAGCCGTGAACCAAAATATATAAACCATTATACCGGGGGCTGAGACTCACAACGTATTGACATGAATCACTGATTTCGGGTCATATAACTGACGGTCTTCCTCGCCTCCAGCACTGCAATGATTCAAGTTCCTGGAACCGCAACTGCGGCAGGTCCTGGATACAACAAAACAACTTTAATGAGCTACGATGTTATGACTTGCTGGAAGGACGTGCCTGGAAGTTAGTCTGGTGAACGGCGGGGACCTGAGAAGTCTTCTAATGGAAGAGTCTAACGTTGGCCATCAGGTCCTCAGGCGGCGTCCTGTTATGACTGAGGCGGCGGCCGGGCCCATGAGTAGGCAACGGTCTGCCAATGGAGTAGTTGCCTCTAAATCACGGGTATAAGAGCCATCATTTCAGTTTCATAGGAGCTGGCAGACGTTTACTGATACAAGAGCTGTTCTGATAAAGAGAATGAGAGCTGCTCTGATGATGAGAATGAGTGCTGTACTGATAAAGAGAATGAGAGCCGCTCTGATGATGACAGTGAGAGCTGCTCTGATGATGAGAATGAGAGCTGCTCTGATGACGAGAATGAGAGCTGCTCTGATGATGAGAATGAGAACTGCTCCGATGGTGAGAATGAGAGCTGTTCTGATGATGAGAATAAGAGCTGTTCTGATGATGAGAATGAGAGCTGTGATGATGAGAATGAGAGCTGCTCTGGTGATTAGGATGAGAGCTGCGATGTTGAGAACGAGAGCTGTTCTGATGATGAAAATGAGAGCGGTTCTGATGGTGAGAATGAGAGCTGCTCTGATGGTGAGAATAGGAGCTGTTCAGATGATGAGAATGAAAGCTGCTCTGATGATGAGATTGAGAGCTGCTCTGATGATGTGAATGCGAGCTGTTCTGATGATGAGAATAGGAGCTGTTCTGATGATGAGAATGAGAGCTGTGATGATGAGAATGAGAGCTGCTCTGGTGATTAGGATGAGAGCTGTGATGATGAGAATGAGAGCTGCTCTGATGATGAAATTGAGAGCGGTTCTGATGATGAAAATGAAAGCTGCTCTGGTGATGAGAATGAGAGCTGTTCTGATGATGAGAATGAGAGCTGCTCTGATGATAATAAGAGCTGCTCTGATGATGAAAATGAGAGTTGCTCTGATGATGTGAATGAGAGCTGCTTGGATGATGGGAATGAGAGCTGTTCTGATGATGAGACTGGGAGCTGTGATGATGAGAATAAGAGCTGTCCTGATGATGAGAATGAGAGCTGTTCTGATGATGCGAATGAGAGCTGCTCTGATGGTGAGAATGAGAGCTGTTCTGATGATGAGAATGAGAGCTGTTCTGATGATGAGAATGAGAGCCGGTCTGACAATGAGAATGAGAGCTGTTCTGATGATGAGAATGAGAGCTGCTCTGATGATGAGAATGAGATCTGTTCTGATGATGAGAATGAGAGCTTTTCCGATGATGAGAATGAGAGCTGTTCGGATGATGAGAATGAGAGCTTTTCCGATGATGAGAATGAGAGCTGCTCTGACGATGAGAATGAGAGCTGTTCTGATAGTGAGAATGCGAGCTATTCTGATGATGAGAATGAGAGCTGCTCTGATGATGAAGATGAGAGCTGTTCTGATGATGAGAATGAGCGCAGTTCTGATGATGAGAATGAGAGTTGCTCTGATGATGAGAATGAAAGCTGTTCTGATGATGAGAATGAGAGCTGCTCTGATGATGAGAATGAGAGCTGCTCTGATGATGAGAATGAGAGCTGTTCTGATGATGAGAATGAGAGCAGTTCTGATGATGAGAATGAGAGCTGCTCTGATGATGAGAATGAGAGCTACTCTGATGATGAGGATGAGAGCTGCTCTGATGATGAGACTGAGAGCCGTTCTGATAGTGAGAATGAGAGCTGTTCTTATGATGAGAATGAGAGCTGCTCTGATGATGCGAATGAGAGCTGTTCTGATGATGAGAATGAGAGCAGTTCTGATGATTAGAATGAGAGCAGTTCTGATGATGAGAATGAGAGCTGCTCTGATGATGAGAATGAGAGCTTTTCTGATGATGAGAATGAGAGCTGCTTTGATGATGAGAATGAGAGCTGCTCTGATGATGATGGGAATGAGAGCAGTTCTGATGATGATAATGAGAGCTGCTCTGATGATGAGAATGAGAGCTGCTGTGATGATGCGAATTTGAGCTGTTCTGATAATGAGACTGAGAGCTGTTTTGATGGTGAGAATGAGAGCTGTTCTGATGATGATAATGAGAGCTGCTCTGATGATGAGAATGAGAGCTGCTCTGATGATGAGAATGAGAGCTGTTCTGATAATGAGAATGAGAGCTGTTCTGACGATGAGAATGAGAGCTGCTCTGATGATGAGAATTTGAGCTGTTCTGATAATGAAAATGAGAGCTGTTTTGATGATGAGAATGAGAGCTGTTCTGATGATGAGAATGAGAGCTGCTCTGATGATGAGAATGAGAGCTGCTCTGATGATGATGGGAATGAGAGCTGTTCTGATGATGAGAATGAGAGCTGCTCTGATGATGAGAATGAGAGCTGCTCTGATGATGAGAATGAGAGCTGCTCTGATGATGAGAATGAGAGCTGTTCTGATGATGAGAATGAGAGCAGTTCTGATGATGATAATGAGAGCTGCTCTGATGATGAGAATGAGAGCTGCTCTGATGATGCGAATTTGAGCTGTTCTGATAATGAGAATGAGAGCTGTTTTGATGGTGAGAATGAGAGCTGTTCTGATGATGAGAATGAGACCTGCTCTGATTTCGAGAATGAGAGCTGCTCTGATGATGAGAATGAGAGCTGTTCTGATAATGAGAATGAGAGCTGTTCTGATGATGATAATGAGAGCTGCTCTGATGATGAGAATGAGAGCTGTTCGGATGATGAGAATGAGAGTTGTACTGATGATGAGAATGAGAGCTGCTCTGACGATGAGAATGAGAGCTGTTCTGATAATGAGAATGCGAGCTGTTCTGATGATGAGAATGAGAGCTGCTCTGATGATAAGAATGAGAGCTGTTCTGATGATGAGAATGAGCGCAGTTCTGATGATGAGAATGAGAGCTGTTCTGATGATGAGAATGAGAGCAGTTCCGATAGTGAGGATGAGAGCTGTTCTGATGATGAGAACGAGAGCTGCTCTGATGATGAGAATGAGAGCTGTTCTGATGATGAGAATGAGAGCAGTTCTGATTATGAGAATGAGAGCTGTTCTGGGGAAAGATTGACGGAAGGCGATGAGTTAGCATAACACATTTCTATTGAAGTAGCTTCATGACGATGTGGTAAAGCCCTGATCGGCGAGGACGACCTCAGTCAGGCATTGTCGAATGGACGACCTTATTTTCATGAGAGTGCTGAAGTCAATTGAGTTGAAGGCAGGGCAATTGAAGAAACGTCCTAAACTCACCCAGTTGAAGAGAAGCATCTCAGTTGAAGGAGCAGTTGAGATACGGTGAGGTAAAGGGAAGCGGTTGAGCTGTTAAAACAGCTGAGATACGCTGAGGTAAAGGGGATGGGTTGAGCTGTAAAAACAGCTGAGATACGCTGAGTTAAAGGTTACCGGTTCAGCTGTGAAAACAGCTGAGATGTGCTAAGTTAAAGGGTAACGGTTGAGCTGTGAAAGCAGCAGAGATGTGCTTAATTAAAGGGAAGCGGTTCAGCTGTAGGAACAGTAGCATGTTCAGCTTAAGAACAGTACGAGACGCCGAGCTTAAAGCTAATCTGTTCATGTGACGAAAATGCCGTTACATGTGCCACTGTTGAAAACACGTTCCGTTGAACGAACGCGTATTGCTAGATAATTAGAAGCAAATGGCTGTGTTCGACGCCGAAGAAGTTCCGTTTGTGAACACTTTCTGTCCATTCTTGAGCTGGTGGTTGTTAAGTCGTATGCATGTTTTTATTTATCACGATCCTATTCAAAATTTGAATGCCACCTCTAAAAGAAATAATAATTTTTGGGTAACAGATCATTACCATTCATAGAAGAGATAATTTATGCAAAATATGATTCATGGAAGAGATAAACAGAACAACTCATATTAAATTATTATTACTAATGAGGTCATCACTGATTCACTTCAATTGTCATCAAAAATGATTTCGAAAGTGTAACTGGTACCCTAAGGGAATCTTCTATTTGTATCAACATTCCGTTGGAACATTATCTAGACAAAGCAATCCCCAAACAACAATCTCTTACCTTGCGGATCAGGACAAGGTAAAACAGTCATACAGATACAGACGCAAGGCCGAACCCCCCCATAGGAAGGGGCAACACACACTCCGGGTGAGGAGCGAGGTCTGAAATCAGTGTTAGCCGCAGGGCCCGACAGCCATCACTGTTTTATCCCTGCCATGCCGTAATTGTAGGACTCGCCTCCATCCACGACCATCCCGTTTCCAAACGAGAAGAACAGTGTGGGAAAGCGTATCAAGACCGCGGTAAAACTCTCCACTCACTCATATCCGTTGCACGCTCTCTCGCTCCATCCACACGCATAACACTCCTTGCTAGAGCCTGTTTCACTCCATCCGTCCAGCCAAACCTCGGGCGACTACAGATACTGGAACGAGTACCAATAAAGGAATCTTTTCACGTTCACTAAAATTGTACCTATTGAAATTTATACATGTAGAAGTTCTTGTTCAGAAATTTATTTCCTCTGTGTAATTTACCAGTCAACAATTTGTTATTAATTAGTTTCATTTCATTTGTAACGTGTATTTTTCTCCTGTTTCAAATACTCACATTTCCTGTTTTCTCTTACACAAAGAAACCTAGTCAATTATCGGCTCGTTTTATGCCTCTTTGTACTCACGCTTACTGTTTTCTCTTACACAAAGAAACCTATTCAATTATCTGCGCGTTTATTGTCTCTCTGTACTCACGTTTCCTGTTCTCTCGTACACAAAAAAACTAGTCAATTATCAGCTCGTTTTATGTCTCTTTGTTCTAACGTTACCTGTTCTCTCGTACACAAAGAAGACTCGTCAACTATTAGCTTATTGTATGGCTCATTGTATTCACGTTTCCTGTTCTCTCGCACACGAAGGAACCTAGTCAATTATCAGCTCGTTTTATGGCTCTTTGGAATGTTTATCGTGCGCATATGAAACATATTTATTATGTCAACCATGTAGGTAGTTTCAATATTTGTAACTCGTGTGCCCAACATATTTATGTGTGTGTTACGTACAATCCCATGTTCGGCATTTACTACTCTCATTTTATTTTTTGAAGGTCGGTGTGATGAGTAAATTGTTACGATTATTTTAAATATCGAACAATGAAGACTAGAGAGTGTCCTCTAACAATGAAGACTAGAGAGTGTCCTCTAACAATGAAGACTGGAGAGTGTCTTCTAACACTGGAGAATAGAGAGTGCCCTCTAACAATGAAGAAAGAGAGTGTCCTTTAACAAGGAAAACTAGAAAGTGTCCTCTAACAAGGAAGACTAGAGAGTGTCCTCTAACAATGAAGACTGGAGAGTGTCCTCTAACAATAATGAATAGAGAGTGTCCTCTAACAATGAATAAAGAGAGTGTTCTCTAACAATGAAGAAATGAGAGTGTCCTCTAACATTGAGAAGACTAGAAAGCGTCCTCTAACAATGAAAAATAGTGTCCTCTAACAATGAAGAATAGAGTGTCTTTTAATAAATAAGAAGAGTGAGTGTCCTCTAACAGTGAAGAATAGAGAGTGTCCTCTAACAATGAAGAAAAAGAAGACTAGAGAGTGTCCTCTAACAATGAAGAATAGAGAGTGTCCTCTAACAATGTAAAATAGAGAGTGTCCTCTAACACTGAAAATATGGTGTCCTATAACAATGAAGAATAGAGAGTGTCCCCTAACAATGAAGAACAGAGAGTGTCTTCTAACAATGAAGAATAGAGAGTGTCTTCAAACTATGAAGAATAGAGAGTGCCCTCTAGCAATGAAGAATAGAGAGTGTCCTCTAACAATGAAGGTTAGAGAGTCTCTTATGACAATACAGAATAGAGAGTGCCCTTAAACAATTAAAAATAGAGAGTGTCCCCCAACAATGAAAAATAGAGTGTACTCTAACAATGAAGAATAGAAAGTATCCTCAAACAATGAAGAGTAGAGAGTGTCCTCTAACAATGAAGAATAGAGAGTGTTCATTAACAATGAAGAATAGAGAGTGTCCCCTAACAATGAAGAACAGAGAGCGTCTTCTAACAATGAAGAATAGCGAGTGTCTTCAAACTATGAAGAATAGAGAGTGCCCTCTAGCAATGAAGAATAGAGAGTGTCCTCTAACAATGAAGGTTAGAGAGTCTCTTATGACAATAAAGAAAAGAGAGTGCCCTTAAACAATTAAAAATAGAGAGTGTCCCCCAACAATGAAAAATAGAGTGTACTCTAACAATGAAGAATAGAAGGTATCGTCAAACAATGAAGAGTAGAGAGTGTCCTCTAACAATGAAGAATAGAGAGTGTTCATTAACAATGAAGACTAGAGAGTGTCCTCTAACAAAGAAGAATAGAGAGTGTCCTTTAACAATGAAGAATAGAGAGTGTCTTCCTCTAACAATGAAGCATAGAGGGTGTCCTCTAACAATGAAGAATAGCGAGTGTCCTCTGACAATTAAGAATTGGAGTATTTTCTACCAATGAAGAATAGAGAGTGCCCTCAACCTATGATGAATAGATAGTGTCCTCTAACAATGAGGAATATAGAGTATCCTCAAACAATGAAGAATAGAGAGTGTCCCCTAACAATGAAAAATAGAGTGTCCTCTGACAATGAAGAGTAGAGAGTGTCCTCTAACCATGAGGAATAGAGAGTGTTCTTTAACAATGAAGAATAGAGAGTGTCCTCAAACAATGAAGAGTAGAGAGTGTCCTCTAACAATGAAGAATAGAGAGTGTCCTCTAATGATGAAGAATAGCGAGTCACCTCTAATAATGAAGAATATAGAGTGTCCTCTAACTTTGATGAATAAAGATGGTCCTCTATCAATGTAGAATAGAGAGTTTCCTCTAACAATGAAGAATTGAAAGTATCCTCTATTAATGAAGACTAGAGATTGTCCTCGGACAATGAGGAATAAAAAGTGTCCTGTAACAATGAAGAATAGAGAGTCTCTTCTAACAATGAAAAATAGAGAGTGTCCTCAAACTATGAAGAATAGTGAGTGTCCACTAACAATGGAGAATAGAGAGTGTCCTCTAACAATGAAGAATAGAGAGTGTTTTCCTCTAACAATCAAGAATATAGAGTGTCCTCTAATAATAAAGATTAGAGCGTGTCCTCGAACAATGAAGAATAGATAGTGTCCTGCAACAATGAAGAATAGAGAGTGGCTTCCGACAATGAAGATTAGAGAGTGTCTTGTAATGATGAAGAATAGAGAGTGTCCTTTAACAATGAAGACTAGAGAGTGTCTTCCAACAATGAAGAATAGAGAGTGCCCTCAAAACAATAAGGACTAGAGAATGTCCTCTAACTATGATTAATGTAGAGTGTCCTCTAACAATGTAGAATAGAGAGTGTCCTCTAACAATGAAGAATAGAGCGTGTCCTCGTGCACTGAAGAATAGAGAGTGTCCTCTAACAATGAAGAATAGAGAGTGTTCTGTATCAATAAAGAATAGAGAGTGTCTTCTAAAAATGAAGAATAGAGAGTGTCCTCAAGCTATGAAGAATAAGGAGTGTCCTCCTACAATGAAGAATAGAGAGTGTCCTCTAACAATGAAGAATAGAGAGTGTCTTCCTTTAACAATGAAGAATAGAGAGTGTCCTCTAACAATCAAGAATAGAGAGTGTCCTCTATCAATGAAGACTAGAGAGTGTCCTCTAACAATGAAGAATGGAGAGTGTCTTCCTTTAACAATGAAGAATAGAGAGTGTCCTCTAACAATCAAGAATAGAGAGTGTCCTCTATCAATGAAGAATAGAGAGTGTCCTCTAACAATGAAGAATGGAGAGTGTCCTCTAACAATGAAGAATAGAGCGGGTCCTCGAACAATGAAGAATAGAGAGTGTCCTCAAACAATGAAGAATAGAGAGTGTCCTCTAACAATGAAGTATAGCGAGTGTCCTCTAACAATGAAGAGTAGAGAGTGTTCTCTAACAATGAAGAAATGTGTCCTCTAACAATGAAGAATAGCGAGTCTCCTCTAACAATGAAGAATAGAGAGTGTCCTCTAACAATGAAGAATAGAGAATGTCCTCTAACTTCATTCATTGTTGGTGGAATGTCAAGGGACATTTATTTACTTTTCTTTCATATAAGATAATATTACATATTATTTTACCTGAATGAAATTAACATCTTTATATACTCAAAAACATGCTGATTAGATGTGATGACTGCGGCCGAGGCCGTCTGTCAGTCGGCATTTCTGTCTCCTTTTACAAAATTTCGATTAAATGTGCTGACTGCGACCGAGGCCGTCTGTCGGTCGGCATTTCTGTCTCCTTTTCATTTGTCAATTTGAAAGGAGATATTTTCTCCCTCCCGCCACATCTCCCATTATTGAAATAAATGAGTTAATGCTGATAATTAAGGAAACATCTTCGTCGAATTTTTCTTATGAATCGTCTCATAAAAGCTGCTTGAGCGGAGTCAAGCGCGGCAGTGACTCATAGGAGGGAGCGTTCACAGCCTCCCACACACGGTCAATCTACCTACTTGTGTTAAAAAAATAAATTTGTCTGTGCATATCATTATTTTTATCTTGGACTATAATTAATTCAAGACTATACGGGGAAGTGCTCGCTAGGGGTCCATCCCTGTGATGGCAAGACACAACGCGTGGAAGTGCTCGCTAGGGGTCCATCCCTGTGATGGCAAGACACGATGCGCGGAAGTGCTCGCTAGGGGTCCATCCCTGTGATGGCAAGATACGACGCGTGGAAGTGCGCTAGGGGTCCATCCCTGTGATGGCAAGACACGACGCGTGGAAGTGCGCGCTCGGGGTTCATCCCTGAGATGGCAAGACACGACGCATGGAAGTGCACGCTAGGGGTCCATCCCTGTGATGGCAAGACACGACGCGTGGAAATGCGCGCTAGGGGTCCATCCCTGTGATGGCAAGACACGACGCGTGGAAGTGCGCGCTAGGGGTCCATCCCTGTGATGGCAAGACACGACGCGTGG